>CM046355.1:10488548-10609270 GCA_025436335.1 Bursaphelenchus mucronatus
CGGATTGAGCAGGAGAAGAACGGCGGGGTCGTGCAGTTATTATGAACCTCCTTAAGGCCGGAGATGAGCCCGGTGGAACGACGAGGCGGACGTTCGTCCCGGATTAATCGTAGATATTCGAATATTTGAGGGCTGTATGAAAAAAAAATTGGTTTTTTAAAGATGATTAGAATTAGTTGTCATTGGTTTTATTTGCATTAGAGAGGGTTGGTCTTTAGTGTTGAAAATGTTTGGTCTTTAATCTCCAAGTTTTAATATATGACGTCGTTTCCGATAAAAGCTGTTTTTTGCAAATACCTTTAGAAAAAACAAAGTAAAGTGCATTGTAAATTTCGATGATCAAACTTTTTTTCAAATCTGGCCCATGCACTTCAAATAGGCCACATTTTAATCGCTGAAAATTTTAGCTCGCGCTTTGCAGGGACTGCCGAGATATTCAACAGTCTTTCTGAGAGAGAGTACACGAAACGCGGAGAGCGGTCGGAGAACAAACACTTTTTGGCCATATCTTTGCCAGTTTCATGCGGATAAAAATGATTTTTTGTGGAAACATTGCCGTTTGCCGTAAAAAGTGATACAAAAAATTCATGTTAAAATTCGCAAAAAGCGTCACTTTTTTTCCAGCTTTCGACCTAAAAATAGAGTAGTTTCTCTGTTGGTTTCATTAAAATGTCAAATTTGGGGTATCTACAATTTATAACTGTTCTTCTTTTTTTTCTTGTTTTCTTATTATATAATAGTATTTCCATAAGGTTGCAAGGAAAAAAAAAACATTTTGCACGGTGCATTTCATCTTTTGCACAGCACGGCAACCCGACGTGTTTTCTGGCTCTTTTCGACGATTCGACCACTTTGTATCGATTGAAATGAAACGAAATGTCGCAAATGAAGTTTTCGGGGAGGTTTTCGGTCGAAAAATATTTTTCTCGAAATTTTTTCATTTCTTTTGTCAATTGTGACATTTCGTTTGGACGAAACTCAAAAGTGGGCGGGAAACATTTTTCTTCCATTTCGGGTTGCCGTGCACCGTCGTCGCAACGCAAGCTTTTTTCAACTGCGCTGCACCGTGCAGATTGCATTTCAAGTTGGCGTTATGTGAAAAACATGAGAATGCACTGTGCGCGTGCCATAAAAGACGAAAAAAGTCTACAAAATTTATGGATAAACCAGTATTCGTATATTACAATTTTTTTGCATTCACATTCATTAATTTATATTTCCAATGTCAAATGTGTTATGATTATTTTCTCTCTCTGCTTTTCAAATCTCCGCCATTTTTCTAATTATTCTTTATTTGTACATTCGAGGAAACTGTTTCAAATTTTACAAAATTAAATAAAAAAAACTCTTGAGCGAACCTTACAAAGAATAAACATCGAACTGAGATCGCGATGGCGTTTAAGATTTGGCAAAATTATTACAAGTTTTGGCCCAAAAATAAGAAGAAGGCACATGTGTCGGAAAATTATACGCATCAGACGGTTATTGGCTTAACAAAAACTCTCCGTTTTGGTACCCGGATCGGTTGGCCGTCCGCGCCGTCTTTAGAGTCCATCTGGAGAAGGCGGGCTTCCTGAAAGAAATGACAATAAAAATTATTTTATTTTCGTTGTTTTTTTTTGTGTAACATCTGTACAACGATTCTGAAGGGCCATAAAAATAAATTCGTTATAGAAGGGCTTAGTTTTTGGAAGGCTATTTTATGCATTAAATTGACACCTCTGAAATTACTCGTTATAGAAAGGTCTCGTTGTATAGAGGTTTTATTGTAATAAAAACAGATTTTTACATATAGTCAAACCTGTGTAGAAAGAGTCGCAAAAGATCATAAAAATTTATTGGTTACAGAAGGGCTTCGTCTTAGGAAGGTGTATTTTCGGCCTACATGTGGTACCTCCAAAATTGCTCCTTACAAAAAAGTTTTTTTGTACAGAAGTTTTGTTGTTACTAAAGTGAAAAAAAATCAAAATTTGATGACAAAAATATTCCCAACCTTTTATTTTTTTTGCGGAAATAAAGTTAATGATATATTTTTATACAAAAACTTACCAACTGACGATGCAATGAAGGCGAATCAGTGCTCATCGCTGTTTTGAGTCGCTGAAGAACTTCGAATCTCAGTGGCATGGTTTTGAAGCGATTTCTGCAATTCTAAATATTAAAAGTGCTGATCAAATACATTTTTGATGTAATTTTTTTGAATATTCAAATTTTTTTATTTTGATTTTTGAATATGAAATTTTTTTGAGGTTTTGGACATTTAAAGCAAAAAAAATTGTTCGAATTGTTAATTTTTAAAATATCCAAGTTTTGTTAGAATATGAAATTTTGAATATTCAAGTTTTTATATTTTCATTTTTGAATATTTAAAACATTTTGAGTTTTTGGGCATTCAAAGCAAAAAAATTGTTTAAATTGTTAAATTTTTAAAATATACAAATTTTGTTAGAATATAAGATTTTGAATATTCCAATTTTTCAAAAGAAATTACAACTTTAGGCCGTCAAAATGTTTTCCTAAGCCTATTTCTATACCGCATGTATAATACTTTACGGGTACAAAAAAGATTTCTCCCCAGCTCCGAGTTTCGCCGAAAATGTTGAGAGATTTGTAGCCTATAATTGACCGACATTCCTAATGTAATTTCCTTGTTTTTTGTTCCTGAGAAGAGTCTTTGCGGAAATTGAGTTTGTTCCGTGAGTGTGAACATGAAGGAAACATTAGGGGTGTCGAAAAGTTCCGCATTACAAGTGCCGCACATCCTGTGGAAAACAGGATGTTTGAGCGTCATTTGAGGTGTGAAAGAGTAGCGGTATCGCCTTAGGACTTTTATAGAGTTTGGAGGCAAAGGCTCAAGGGCTTGCGGAAGAAAAGTTATTTGCATTTTTGCGTAGAGTTTTGCGCAAAAATAAACAATAGGGTATCCCAAGTATTATAGTATTTATATGTAATCTTGAGCGGACCTCTGTACAATAAATCGCAATGCGACCTAAAAATTTGTGTCCCTCCGTAAAGTCGCTGGAGTGGTTTCCGCGACATGCACTGTGAGAAGGCAAAAGTTCACTTTGCACCGTGCAAAAGGCTTTTTTCGGCTGCCGCTCGCACCCTGACCTTTTTTGCACAGTGCAAATACCAAAAATCGCTCTTTCGACTTTCCGGACGGATTAGTATTTGAAGGCTTCGTTGTACGAAAATTGATTTTGCCCTTAACCCTTGAGACTTTTGAAATTGTTCGTAACAGATTTGTTGTACGAAAGTTTTTCCATACAAAAGTCGCACTATGTCCGTTTTGATTCAAAGTTTTGCTATGCACTCTAAATTTTCCACAAACCAATCGCTGAAAATTTTAGTCTTAGCATTACGGGGAGAGCCGAGATATTGAACGATCTTTGCGGCCGAGAGAGTACGCGAAATTTGGAGAGCGGTCAGAGAGAAAAACGTTTTTTGGTCATATTTTTGCTAGTTCCGTGCGGAAAAAATTATTTTTTGTGGAAGCATTAACCGCTATGGTAGAAATCAGGGCATGAAACTTAAACTTTCCATAAAATTATGGGTGGTTTCTGCAAAGAGCGAGAGACTATGTAAAAAAAGGAGAGACAGACAGACAAAAAACGGCTTTTCACGATAAATTTTTTACTGACAAGTTCCCTCAAAAAACGTTGCAAAACCCAACTTATGCTTCCAAAAGCTCAACTCTTTCTTCCCTTACCTTGCGGCACCCGGAACTTTCGCACTGCGAATGCTCTGATTCATCAAGGACGGCTCGTGATAAGTGTCGACGGTTGAGGTGTTGGCGGGCGCATACAAACGCGAGAAATGCGAGCGAAGGCCGCTCTTGCTCTTGCAGCCGAACGAGAGGAACAACGCGTTGCGGAATTTACTGTTTAGGAAACAATAAGTAATCGGGTTGGTGCAGGAGGAGAGGTAGGTTAGGACCGTGATGAACGTGTTCAGCTCGGAGTTCCAGACGTTCAGACCTTGCAACTGAAATTGAGAAGGTTAGAGGCCGAAATTATTGGACAAAAGGTGATGGAATAACAGATAATATATCTCGTTGGATAGTAAAGTGTTCCTGGTACGACGCGCAGATCTTTTTTAAGTTTTGCACACTTGTTATGCTTAGACCGCGAATCAATACCTCAAAATTTTAGCTCACGCTTTGCAGGGGTAGCCCAGATGTTCAACGATCTTTGCCTACGAGAGAGTGCAAAAAATGCGGAGGGCGGTCAGAGATAAATACACTTTTTGGCCATATCTTTGGCAGTTCCGTGCGGAAAAAAATTGATTTTTTGGGGAAACATTACCCTTTGCGGTAGGAATAGCGATGAAACTTTTTATGCCCAAATTCGCAAAAATGTGTTCCATTTTTGCCAACTTTTCAGCTAAAAAAGATCTCTTAAGAAACGAAAAGTCAAAAAAATTTTTTTTATCTCTTCCCACGAAATGTTACCGCAATTTTCGTCCTATTGTTATTGGTACAATGTAAATTTCTTGACATTTCGTTTACCATCCGCAAAAATTTCGATTCAAAAGTGGCTACACCGTCCCTTCGAAGATCCTCTTCAACTTACCCCAAACGCATCCTGCGCGTTCAGAAGAAGCCACCAAATATACGAAGGCGTCCAGCAGCAGAAGAAGATAATCACCACCACGATCAGCATCCGAACCAAGCGCTGCTTCACCAACGCCGTTCGTCCGCTGTGCGTGGAACGCAACGATTGGGCGCCGTTCAGAACACTGGAGGTCTTGCGACTGTCAGTGCTGACGTTTCCGTTCGCACCGTGAATGCTGGCGGCGGTCCATCTGAAACGGGGTTTTGATGGTTTGAAAAGCAATGGGATGTGGGCTTTTGGGTTTAGTACAACAACAAGGCAACCCGTTTCGAGCCCTCTAGCCCCTACTTATCCATTTGTTGAGTATGCAACCGCTTCTCCACTTACCTGAACCGCTTGCTCTTGGCGGACCCATTGGAATTCAAGATGCCCTTGATGGAAGATTGTAATGGAGTGCAAGGGGTGGTTGGCCCATTCCCAACGCCATTATTGTTTGTGCCTTTTGTCGGCGAAGTTTCATTTCGATTACTGTCCAGGCCATCTGCAATTTTTGGTCAAAACGTTTATATAAATACATTGCTTGCAATTTAAGTTGAGTTAAACAAAATTTAAACCGCGATCTCACCTCCATTTTGCACCTCAATCGCCGCGATATCCATGCGAATCCCCGTCTTCAGGGTTCGTATCACCGAACCGTACAGGCACGTCATGATGACCAACGGCACCACCAACAACACTATGGTCATGTAGACCTGATACGCAAAGTGGACGATCGGTTTGTGCTTGGGTGCGCAGTTCAAGCCCGACTGATTGTAGGTCTGCAGCTCGTACAGGAACAACATGAACACATTCGACACGATGGCGATCACCCACACCAACGCGATCATCGCCATTGCGTGTGCTTTCGTGTGCCAGACGCGCGACTGAAGCGGCTTGCAGATGGCGTAGTAGCGCTCGAGGGCAATTGCGGCTAAAGTGTAGGCGCTGGCCGTTACAACCACAGCTGAAAACGAGGGCTTTGAAAAAGGTGGCAAATAAAGTTTCAGCGCGAATTTAGGCCTGCATTACAGTGCCGTATCACCTACTCTTCAGCGTCAACACGCCGTCTTTTAAAACACACTCCTTCCATTCGAACTTACGTTGCAGATACGCCAAGGCTTTGCACAACACATCGCCGAAAACCCAGCAATACACCAACGAAGAGACCAACGTCGGAGGCATGCAGACAACACTCAGCAACAGGTCACTCAACGCCAAATTCAGCAGGTAAATGTTGGTGACGGAGCGCATGGAGCGTTGCTGAAATTTTTAGGACATTATCAGCTAAAAAGATGTGTAATATTAACAAAAAGTACTCCAAGTGCGACGCTCAGATTTATTTCAAATTTCGCACACATATTGAGCATGGGATAAGTATTAATTAATGAAAATTTCAGCTCGCGCTTCGTAGGCACAGCCGAGATATTCAACGATCTTTGTGGCCGAAAGAGTACGCGCAGAGCGGTCAGAGAAAAACATTTTTTCGCCATAATTCGACCGATTTTTTGCGTGAAAAATTGATTTTTTGTGAAAACATTACCCTTTACAGTAGAAATAATAGCTTGCAAACTTTTGACGTAAAAATTCGCAAAAAAATCTCACACTTTCACCAACTTCCTACCAAAAATCACTGTCGTTTCTGCAAGTCAGAGATCTCGCTGGTGTCTTTGAAAAAATTGTTATAAATTTGTGTCGCGTTTCTTCCCACGTGATAATTAGAGGATTTTTTTCTTCTTTTTTAATTACTTTGCGGTGTTCCTTGGCCTCATGTTTTAGTCCGCGGTTTGTGTGAGAAATGGTTTGTTTTGTTTCGTCTCAAAAGAATCTACTTATTTATAGAGTAGTTATAAGTGGATGGCACGGAGAGGATATTATTTAATCTGCTGCTCCAAAAATAGCCACTTTCTTTTCGATTTTTCTTATCCGAAACTCACCGTGGCAGCGCTAAAAGTGCGACGTTCAGATTTTGATGAGATTTGTCACAAATTGAGAAAAAATTTTTCTAAGACATTGCGAAAAATCTAGCTCGCGTTTTGCAGAAACAACCGAGATTTTTAGCACAAAAGTTGACAAAAATGTACGATTTTCTGCGAATATCGGAAGTGATAATGTTTCCACAAAAAATCAACTCTTTCCGTGCAAAATTCGCCGAGTTAAGGCGAAAAAAACTTTTTCTTTGGCCGCTCTCCGCATTTCACGTACTGTCTCGGCGGCAATGATTATTCGAATATCTCGACTACGTCTGCAAAGGGCGAGCTAGAATATTTAGGAATTCATATGTGGCCAATGTGTGCAAAATTTCAACGAAATTTGAAAATAAAAAAAATCTGAAAAAAAAATAAAAAATAAAAAATTTATTTCAAGAAATGTTTTTGCCAATTCCATTTTTTTTTTTGATGTCTTTAACCCCCAATTACCTGCAAAATCACCACCACAACCACCGAATTGCCAATGACCGAAAGACAGAAAATGGTGCAGAACGCCACAATCATCACATAATTGTTAATGGTAGGATGAAAGACGCACTCATCGCCGAACTGGAAGGGCGCCGCCGTCACCGGCCGCCCTCTCGGTGTGCTGACATCTCCGACGGCGAGGGTGGCCGTCAGATTGGACAAAGTCGCCAGGGTTGATTGCCTTCGTTGTGATGTCAGAATTAAACCATTGGTGCTCTGGAAAAACGAGGGGTTCAGTTTGGAACTTTTTTTGGACGCAAGCAAATGTGAATTGTCGCGAAATGAAAATAAAAAAATAAAATATAACTTTAAAAATTTTAAAAAAAAGATAAAATATCAAAAAACCAAAAACATTTTTTTTTATTTTAAAATTAAAAAAGAATTTTTTATGATTTTTTTACAAAATTACAGTCAACATGTCAAAAAATACTATTTAAATTGTTTTTTTTAATAAAAAATAATTTTATTAATCAAAAAATGTCATTTACAAACCATAATTAGCTCTAATAAACAACTCAAACCCAAACGTTCCCAACGAACCGCCCCAAAAACACCCTCAGGGCGTAATACCAAATCCCGACTACGCGAATTTTCTCACCGCTCTTCCGAACATTGTAAACAAACTCTTTTTCGCCGGAAAAGGCGGGATTTATGAGAGAGAATTGGAATGGGGCCAAAAAAAATTTTTTTAATTTCGAGAAAAAAGTGCATCCGTCATTTTCATAAACCAAGTGCGGAAAACAAAAACAAAATGTTGATGATTGCCGATTAGCGATCGACTTGACAGGGGGAAGAAAAGTGCAAGCGCAAATGTGATCGGATCAAAAATTGCAAATTAGTGGTAAAGGGAAAATTTTAGAAGAAACCGTGGAAACGAAGTGTTCAAAAAGTTTCTTCGTCTACGGTACCAATAACAACGGGGAAAGCGTAATGGTGACATTTTACATGTTTACTAATAATTATTTTACAGTTTGCAACTCTACCGCCTTTCTTTTCGCTACATAAAAAAAACTTTTTTGACATTTCGTTTCACACGCCGTAAAACTCACAATTCAAAAGTAGTTGTTCTGGCCCTTTAAAGGACCAAATCAACTACATACGAATCTTGCCTTTACCACTTGGAAGAAAAGATGTCGCAGAATTTTCGCGATTGTCGAAAAATAGTCGATAATAATCCAATAGGATCCTTGGCGGTACATATTAAAGGAACAGTACAGCTACTTTTAAACCGCATTCTTTACGGCGTGGAAACAAAATGCACAAAAAATTTCTTTGTCTGCTGTAGCAATAACAACGGAGAAAAATAGTGGTGACAGTCTACATGATTACTAATAATTATTTTACTGTTTGCTACTCTGCCGCCTTTGTTTTCGCTGCAGGACATGAAAAAACTTCTTTGACATTTCGTTTTACACGCCGTAAAAAGCGCAATTCAAATGAAGTTGATTTGGTCCTTTAAATTTTGAGCCTATAACTCAGTAGCATACAAATTAATTAAGCTCGTTCTTTGCAGGGAAACCCGAGATATTCAACAATTTTTTTTAACGAGACAGTACGCAAAATGCAGAGAGCGGTCAGAGAAAATCGTTTTTGGCCATAACGGTCGATTTATCGGTAAGACAGTCAAAAAAGGACTGCCTCCGCCGACAAAAAAGTCGCCGGGAAGCTTTCGCCAATGCGTGAAACAACCACCCAGCTCCTTGGACAAACATATTATATGTTTCCAGATGTTACAACGTTAAATTTCACTGCAACCAACATGTGTGGTCTTTGTAACGAAATGTAACTTTCAAAAAAGACGACAAATGTTTCCGCCGAAAATTGGCGTCTCCGCCAATGCAAGAACAAATTATTTTGCATATTATAAAACAGCGCGGCTTCTGATTTTAAAAATCCATTTAACTTTCTTCGATAGCTGCAAAGAGATTTAAGATATGCGCAAAAACTTTCCGGTAAATTTCTCAAAATACGTCATTTTTTCTCCTGTACAACAAACTCCTGTACAACGAAACCCGTCTATAATGAACAATTTTTGAGGGACCAAGAATCAAGTCCAGGCCATTATAAGCCTCCTTACAACGAAACAAGCACATTTTTTGGCTCTTTGGGGCCCGTTGTCCAAAGGTTTGACTGTAACAATTCGAGGCTCAAAAATCCCCTTCTCAATGTCTCAACTTTGTCGAAAGTCTTGTCAAAAACCGTGACGAACCCTCTGACGGTGCACTCAAAAGTGAAATAACCAGAAAAAAATTGGACCGGATTCACGTTCAAATAAGCACAATAACAGAACGAAATTTGTGTATAACGCCAAATAAACGTTCGTATATTTCGGGGACGGGCCCGGTTTCAATTATGGAATAATCGAAAGCGTGTTTCAACTTCCCTTTCCGCTACAATGAGCGGGGATTATTCGGAGTTTCGAATTTTCGCGTTTGGCCAGTAATTTGGCGCACAATCCAGATAAATTAATTTCAGAGGCCTGGGAAAGATGCTAGGACAAAAAACCGCGCCAACGAGGAAGTCCTGGAAGCGCGACGCTCAGATTTCGACGGGAACATGTAGAAAAACTTAGGCCAATTGTTCTTAAGACATATTTCAGACCCCCAGCTCGCGCTTTGTAGAAAGAACCAAGATTTTTTGGCGAAAGGTCGGGAAAACATTTCGAATTTTGCCATGAAATGTTTCACGCCTATTTCTATCGTAGAAGGTAATGTTTCCACAAAAAGCAACATTTTCCACCCGAAAATAGCGGAGAAATGGGAATAAACGTTCTGATCTATGACCGCACTCAGCCTTTCGCGTGCTCTTTTGGCCGCAAAGATTGTTGAATAACTCGGCTCTTACTGCAAGGCCCAAGCTAAAATTTTCAAGTATTTATATCCGGTCTATGCACAAAGTGCGCGCAAAACTTAAGAAAATTCTGTCGCACTTTGGCACTTCTTCTGTAAATAAAAAAAGAAATCGTCGTACTCTCCGAGAAAATCCCATAACGTTGAATGGCAGTCTCCAACATGATCACTGGTCCATAAGGCCATTTTTTAAGTTTTCAAACTTTCAAAAAAATATTGATGGTCCTAACCACTAAAACAATTTGCCCAAAACGACCTTTTAGAACAAAAAAGACCTTAAAGAATTTCTTGTTTTTTGCACTTTTGACTATTGTAACGGGAAAAAATATTATTGCAAAGACAATAGCTAAGGTCATAGTTGAATGCAGTCAAATTTTTGGTTCAAGTTTTTGGAATGCCAAAGGCATTTTTAGATAAAAATTGTTTTTAATATTCAAATTTTTTTTGGGTCGTCCAAAAATATTTTGAGCAGTAAAATTGAAGCTTCAGCGACCATGAAGATGCAAGAGTTTTGACTCAAAAGCGTTTTAGAATACGAATTGCGTGATAAGTCGAAAACCCGCGCGAGAAATTAAATTTGCGCACGTTTCAAGCAAAATAAGGGGGCGAAAATAGTCTCGGGTCAATAAGGAAATTGTTGTAAGAAGTCTAAATCAAATGTGAAAAATTTTTTAAACTCTAAAAAATTTTTTTTTTCAATAGTCCGTCCGGAACGCCGCTGGACTGATTTTGGCAACATGCACTGTGCAAAAAAGTGAGGGTGCAAGCGACAGTCGGAAAAAGCCTATTGCACGGTGCAAAAAGCAAGAAATTGCAAAGTGCGAAGCACGTCAAATCGAAAAAGCAAAAGAGAGGGAACTCTTCAAGTTGGCACTTCGTCACAAATATGGGGTCCAAAAAATCTTTTCTTAACAATTTAGACAACGTAATGCTCTCAAGAACGTATTTTAAACTTTTTTTATTTTTTGAACAAAAAAAATATGTTTAAAAAATTTAAATTTAATTTTGAAAAAAAAATTTGAATATTTAAAAAATTTAAATTTCAAATTTTTTAAATTAACAAAATTTTTTATCAATTTTTCCATTTCCGAAAAAATTTAAATTTTATCTTTATCTTTTTTTGGCCTTCGAAATTAATCTCGAAAATTGAGGCCAAGACCTCCCACTCGACGATTGCTCCGACTGAACCGTTGGGGAATTGAATAAAAAAAGAAACAAACGAAACAACAAATTTTATGCCGTCACATGCGAATGAAGCTATCTTTGGCTAGAATAAACTTTTGCCGCTTTGATTTCGCCCAAAATGTTTGATTTGGCACGCTGAGGTTTGATGAAAATACGAAAGGCTCTATGTATGCAGTACATAGCTAATGGGTCAAATACGGACGCTCGGATTTTCTTTAAATTTTGCACCCACTTCGAGACTATGTCACATATCAACTCCTAAAAATTTTCGCTCTCGCTTTACAAGGGCAGCCAAGATATTCAACAATCTTTGCTGCCGAGAGAGTACGCAAAATGCGGAGAGCGGTCAGAGAGGAAAACACTTTTTTGCCATAACTCTGCCAGTTTCGCGCGGAAAAAAATTAATTTTTTGTGGAAACATTACCCTCTGCAGTAGAAACAGGCCTGAAGCTTTTCGCTCGCAAAAAAATGAGTAAACAAAACGAGGAGAGCTGTCAGAGAGAAAAACACTTTTTGGCCATTTGCCAGTTACAAGCGGAAAAAGTAAATTTTTGTGGAAACATTGCCTTGTATGGTAAAGATACGAAATTATTCATTCCAAAACCCGAAAAAAGTGCCACATTTTCGCGAACTTTTGCCCTAAAAACCTTGGTCGTTTCTGCAAAGCGCGTAAGAAACCTCGATGTCTCAGAAAAAATTGAGTTTCATCCGAAATGCAATCAACGCCATCATTTTACATCCCTTCTCTGACCGGAAAAACCAGTGCCTTTTGAAGAGACGGAAAACATTTACCCTTTTAGAATTTACCAAACAAAATCTATCTCCGTCCGAAAAGGGCATTTCTCTTGGTTCTCTTCGAAACGAAGCACTATTTCCGATCAGCGAGGGCGCCAATTTGTCTACACACAAAAAATGGAGGAAAAAATTCGTCAAGCTTGGTTTTTACATCAAAACCGGACTATTTTTGCTTAGGACCTTCTTAGTTTAAGTACAATTCAATTTTTCTGCCCTGAGGGATCATTTTTGTTAAATTTTTCGCTTAATAATCCTCGCTTGGAAAGATTATCAGCAATCTATAAAAAAAAACAAAGTCACAGATTTTTTTCTACAAAGAAAAAAAGATATTACGGACATACAGTAACCCTAGATGATAATCTATGCATAAAAAATGGAACGTGTTGCATCCTCGATGCAACTGATTGCGTTTTTGCCACACAAAGATACAAAAAGTTGTCAACCAAATATTTCATACTTGTAAAATGACATTAAACGTATTACATGTCCTATGCCTGTAAGCAATCAATTCCAAACACCTTCATAAACTAATCCGACTCCCACATGAACCCAAGGGTAATTGCGTTTGCAAAGTCATTCAATTAGTTCTTGAATAAACATCATTGGTCGATAATAAATTAACGACAAACTTAAAGGTTTGGAAAATATTATCTCCGTTGTAAGTTCTCGACAAAAATAGGCCATATATCATTTTTTTTTAATTTCAGCTAGCGCTTTGCAGGGGCAGCCCAGATATTCAACGATCTTTGCGGCCGAGAGAGTACGAAAAACGCAGAGAGTCGTCAGAGATAAAAACACTTTTTGACCTTAACTTTACCAGTTTTGCGTGGAAAAAAATAATTTTGCGTTGAAACATTACACTCTATGGTAAAAATGGATATAAAACTTTTTATGCTAAAGTTTGCAAAAAAAAAAATTTTTTGTCAACCTTTGACCTAAAAATCAAGGTTGTTTCGGCAGACCGCAATATCTTGCATGTTTTAGAAAAAATTAGGCTAAAGTTACGGCAAGTTTCATCAAAATCTCATCGTCGCACTACCGTAGAAATTTTTTTAAATTGAAAATCAAAAAAATTTGCTAGCCATTTTTCTAATATTTAGCAAAAAATCCCGAACGATGGGAAAAAGTTTTTCATTCGGGACGCCTGTCAGATACGACCCATGCGATTATAATCAATAAAGCCCGAAGCAATCGTCCATCTTCCTCACAAAACACGACTGACACCACTACAAACGGAGAGCGCACAGCCGCTTGGGTTCACATAGATCATACCAGGGACAACAAGTCTCAATGAAGTGATGATATATCATCGGGGCTGGCGTGACATGCAAGTACGAATGAAACAAACAAAAACGAAATCGTATGAGAGTTCTGGAAGAGAAAACACTAGAATTTAATTAATTGATAAACCCAATTTTATGCATTGGAGAAAAGTCTGGACTGTATAAATATCATATATATATATATATATCAGTCCGTCGGGAAAATAATGTAAATATCGCGCCTTGGAATCGCCCATCATCGCTGCGCCTGGCAAATGTAACATTACTAAGATAGTACGAAAAAAAATTTAGAAAAGTGCTGTAAACCTTTGAAAATGATCGTATATAGTCGAATGTAATTTCTCTGCCTGTACGACGGGGCTTCGACACTTTATTTTTGTTTCCTACCCCAATTTTTGCAAAGTGTCTCCGCCGAAAAATAGCCCCTTCACCAATGCGGTCAAAATGTCTCTTGTATATTATAAAAGATCATGACTTCGAATTTTAAAAACAAGTTAAACTTCTTGGATAACTGCAAAGAGCACAAAGATATATGCGCAAAAACGTTTCGGAATATTTCTTGAGTGGCGGTGGTGGAAGCTCCAAGTACAACGCTTAGATTTTGACACAGCTTGGGCCAAATTAGGACAAAACTTTTGCAAGGCATTTGCAATGTTTTTTACTAGCACCTTAAAGAAACGACACAGATTTTTTGCTCGAAAGTTGAAAAAATGTAAAATTTTCTGCAAATTTTGACGTAAAAAGCTTCGTACTTGTTTCTGTGTAATGTTTCCACAAAAAATAATTTTTTCCCACCAAACTAGCAAAGATATGGCCAAAAAGTGTTTTTTCTCTGACCGCTCTTTTTGCGTCCTCTCTCATCCACAAAGATCGTTGAATATCTCGGCTGCGCTTACAAAGCGCGAGCTAAGATTTTTAGGAATTGATATGTGGTATTGACCCCAAAACATGTACAACATTAGACAATTTCTCGCTGAACGTTGTATAGACTGAAGCATGCAACGTTCTCGCAAAGATTTCCATCAATTCATATATTAGCTTTAAAGATGAGATCTACAGTACGAGGCGGAGCAAAAAAAACTCCTTTGTTTCCTGAAAAAAAGATTTTAAAGTAATTCCAAAAATTTGAATCAAAAATCGCGAGTTATTTTCGGAAAAAAAGTTTAATGAAATTTTTTGGATTACTGTTTCCATAACAATAACAATTGCAAAACAAGAATTTTTATTACCTCCTGGAAGTTCTTTCTTCCAAGAAAAAAGCAAAAAAAAATATCTGGCCCTAAAGTAATTCTTTCTTTTCGGTCTTTGCTCAAAAACTTTCCAAGAAATTGAAAGAATTTGAAATCCACAGCGCCGTTGACACGCTTGTCATATCAAAAAAATAAATTGCTTCAAGTTGGTCGAAGCAAGTCAAACGAGTCAAGAAAGAAGAGGAGAAAATACTGTAACACTTCTTTTTGACAAGGGAATTGCTTGCAGCGCCACTTTAAGCACTCACAAGGGAAACGTGCAAACGATCCATTGTCGGATGATATCATATGGTGTTGTATACCATGTGGCATGTGCTATTTGCCAAACGACATGTGCTATATACTATTCGAGAGCCCATGAAAAGCTGTATTTGGAACCGGGTTTAAAAAAGTCAAGATGCGACAACCAGAGGTACTAACCCGTCCGTAAAATTGCTGGAGTGATTTCGGCGACATCTACTGTGAGAAAACAAAAAGTTACTTTACACTGTGTAATTTCTTGTTTTTTTTTACGGTGCAAAAGCCTTTTTTTGACTTTCGCTCGCATCCTGAAATTTTTCGCACAGTGCAAACACCAAAAATCTCTCCAGCGTCTTTGCAAACGGACTAGTAAATGACTCCAGCAACAACGGACCATCTTTCTACAAAACAAATATCTATAAATGAAAATTTTAGCTCTCTCTTTGCAGACGCAGCCGAGATATTCATGTCGACGAGAGAGCACGCAAAATGACGAGAGCGGTCAGAAATAAAATTTTTGTTGATATCTCGTATTTATGGAAAGGAAATAGATTACTATAGAATAAAATGTGAATCCTAGACTTTTCTATCGACAAAAAATTTAGATTTTGATCGATGGATTTTTGAAATTTCTGCCAAAAATATTAAATCTTTTCGCAAAAAAATCTGACAGAAATTGATCATGTGTCGCGAAGTTTAAATTGCAACCTTCGCAAATCTCCGTCAACTTCGGAAGGTCGCAATTTGAATAATTTCTCTATAAAACCCCAAAAAATCTAAAAAATAAATAAAAATAAAATTTTCTTCAAGAAATAATAAAAAAAATCTCTAATCACTGCGATTGGACTCTCAATTGTTTCTCGAAAAAAAGAGATGCACTGTGTGTAAAAACAAGGGAAGGCGAGTAAATGTTGGGAGTGGATTTCACTAAGTATTCGGATGTACCGAATTCTGTTGATTCGATTAGCCAAATTGGGTTCGAACCGGCACGGCCAAAGAGTATTTCGAGTACAACAACGCGATATTAAATTGCACTTTGAGTGATAAAATAGGGATCGAAAATTATTGACGTCAATTTCGGAAATTTTCAAAAATAATTGAATTTGAAAATTTTGAATTTTTGGGGAAGTGCTGCATGTCTGATACGTTGATTTTGATAAAAAAAATGAAATTGCGATTTTTGAAGTGGTTGAGCTAAAAATAAAAAAAAATTGATTTTTTTGAAAAAAATCGCAAAAATAGCAAAAAAATATTTTTTTGACAAAGGAATTGCTTGAAGCGCCAACTGTATACCAACTAATCCGTTTCAAAGTCGCTGAAGTGATTTTTGGCGTTTGCACAGTGCAAAAAAGTTCAGGGTGCGAAGCGTTTTAGAATACGAATTGCGTGATAAGTTGAAAAACCGCGCGAGAAATTAAATTTGCGCACGTTTCACGCATCAAGTGCTAAAATTTTTTTAACGTTTAAAAAATTTTCTTTTGAATAATAGTCAGTCCGGAAAGTCGCTGGAGTGATTTCGGCGACATGCACTGTGCAAAAAACAGTCAGGGTGCGAACGACGGCCTGAAAAAGCCTATTGCACGGTGCAAAAGGCAAGAAATTGCACACTAGCCAAAATGTTGGCGTGGGTGTTAAAGAGCTGGAATGACAACTAACGTAACGATCCAAAGCGCTTTTTTGGAGTTTTATAGCGATTCTGATACCTTCGCAAGCCAATTAATTTCTTTGGCTAGCGATTCAAAAAATTTTGCAGTCACTTTAATGTTTAACGCCCATTCAAACCGTTCAGCTAGCAATTTTTTAGATTTTACAGCCATTCAACACTTTGGCTAGCCAATGCAGGTTTTTGGCTAGAAAAAATCTTAGCTGGAATGTCCAACTCATTGGTCAGCTAGTCAAACAATTTTGCAATCTTGGTTATACGTATTAGGCCAATAGCCGTAATAATTTCCACAAAAAATCGACGATATACGGTCCAAAACCCGACAAAATTTCGAATTTCGTGTCTTTTCAAACGTTTTCCAATTTAACAAACAGACCCCACAAATAATTCCCCAAGGCTCCGAAGGCAACAAAGTTCACGCACTTATCTCCAGACTTCCCTCCTCTCTCAAAAAATATCTCAAAACCCCCTCGGTTTTGGCGCCGCTTTAAGTAAGATAAATTTTCTCAGCTCATGCCACAAATTTGCTGGAAATTCTGCGGATAACAAATCACAGGGGTCAGAAAAACACGTTTTTTTTTGAGTACACCTTGTCAAAAGTGCGTAGACATTTATAATATTTCGGCGCGATGCTGTTTGTTCGACCTTTTGCCCATGTGCAACCTAGACATGGCTCCCGGGCAGTTTCCAATTTGCTTTGGCCCGGCCCGTAGATATCAATTCACGCGGCAAAAATAACATTACTGAGAATAAGACAGGATGAAAAAAACTAGTTAGGAAGGTGTTGTAGACCTTTTTAAAACGATCGTATAGGGCTGTGTATAATTTCTCCGCCTTTATGATGGGGTTTTGACACCCTATTTTTGGTTGCTACCCCAATTTTCGCTTCCACACTCAATTGACAAACCCAATTTCGTGCATTGGAGAAAAGTCTGGACTATATATCAGTCCGTCGGGAAAATAATGTGGATATCGCGCAATCATCGCAGCGCAGCAGTTAGGGATTTGATGCACAACGGCTAAACATGGCTCCCGGGCCAGGCCGTTTCAGATTTGCTTTGGTCCGGCTCGTCGATATCAGTTCACCCGGCAAATATGACATAACTAAGGTAAGATGAAAAAAAAAAGTTAGAAAAGTGCTGTAAACCTTTTGAAAACGATCGTATTTAGTTGTGTGTAATTTGTCCGCCTGTATGATGGGGTTTCCACACTCTATTTTTGTTTGCTACCCCAATTTTCGCTCCAAACTCATAATTTTAGTTATTACGGGCCGTTTCAAATTTGCTTTGGCCCGGCCCGGCCCAATATGTCTAGTGCAACCGAAACATTGGCGGTAGATAGATAATATTATATTTAGTCGGCGAACTTTCGAAAAAGCGAAGAAAAAAGGTTTTTGCGGGAAAATCTTGTTTTGAATACTTTGACAATCCAATTTGCGGGGTAAATTTTAGAGGACAGAATTTTGAGGGATAAAAGATCATTTTTTGTCATAAAAAAATTTCAGACAGTAATCGAATTTGTAATGAAGAGAAAAAGTAGGAAATTTACTATTGCTGTAGGTAAAAATATGGAAAATTTAGATCTTTATCGTAGACTTATCTATGTCATGTTATAGGGACAGTACAGCTACTTTTGTATCGCGCTTTCTACGGCGTAGGAACAAAATGACCAAAAAGTTTCTTTGTCTACTGTACCAATAACAACGAAAAAAAAATAATGGTGACATTCTAAATGCTTACTAATAGTTATCTTACTGTTTGAAACTCTGTCGCCTTTGTTTTCACTGCAGGACATAAAAAAAACTTTTTTGATATTTTGTTTCACACGCCGTAAAAAGCGCGATACAAAAGTAGCTGTTCTGGCCCTTTAAAGGGGAATTTTCGAATAGGTCCAAAAAACTGCCTGTGAAAAAAAATGTTCGCGTAAATGTACCTCATTCCCCTCTTACCCTGGAAATTTATTTTCTAAGGGGAGCCGAGGCCAAAAAAATCTAATGAAAAACTATTATGACACACTCTTTAAAATATTATACGTAATTGTTTAATTAAAGGGTTATAATTGTTAGATAAAGGGATTAATTAAGATATGATTCTGGAAGAGTTTTCCCGTTTTCCAGAAAATTGGATTCACATGCAAAAATGTAAAAAATGTGTCAATGGGTCTATTTACAACGCCGTTTTACGACAGGGGACAGCAAACATTCGATGACATTTTGTCTTCCAAGCCGTAAAAGCGAAACTCAAACGTAGTTTTGTTGGTCCTTTAAAGGGCCAGAACAACTACTTTTAAATTGCACTTTTAACGGCGTGTGAAACGAAATGACAAAAAAGTTTTTTTATGTTCTGCAGCAAAAAGAAAAACGGCAGAGTTGCAAACAGTAAAATAATTATAAGTAAGCATGTAGAATGTTGCCATTACGTTTTTCCCGTTGTTATTGGTACAGTAGACGAAGAAACTTTTTGGAAATTTTGTTTCCAGGCCGTAAAAAGCGCGATTCAAAAGTATTAGCTGTACTGTCCCTTTAACACAATGGATCATAATCTCAAAGGTTCAAAAAAATCAGACGGACCCCAAAACCCAAGCCCACCTCAAGGTCGGCCCGCCGCGGCCCTTTTCGAAACCTGCCCAAGCTCCAAAAACCCCGGCCCCTCCCCAGCCATGTGTGCTCGTCTGCAAACCCATGGCTCTACAAGATTTATAAGCCGTCTCCATTGTAATAACCCCACTGAACACCATAAACTGAATTACACTTTTCCACCCGACGGACGTCAGCAAGGTTCAAATAAAAATAGACGCGCAGCATATAAATAGGAATGAAAAAGTAAACACAATAAAAGAGGGCCGTGCAATTTATCAGCCATTCAACTGTCAGCCCATGTTTATGTGTCAAAAAACCTCGGAATTGAACTCTATTGAATCCAGACGTCAGGAAAGTGCGACTTATAACTGTGCCATTACACTTGTAAAAGAATGGAAACAAAGTTGAAACATTAGTTTTAAGTACACGAAAATTTGATGAGATCATTTTACATGGGAAGTACTGCAAGTGCAATGCTCAATTTTTGATAAAACTTGGCATAAATTTAGAAAATTTTTTTGGAAGACATGTACGAGATTTCTGGCATGCGCTTTGCAGAAAAGACAGCGACTTTTCGGACGAAAGTTTGAAAAAAATATAAGACTTTTATGCAAATTTTGGCATGAAAAGTTCCAAGTAAATAATGTTTCCGCAAAAAAATATTTTTTCCTTTGAAAAATGGCAAAGAGACGGCCAACAAGTGTTGCATCTCTGACCGATCTCCGACTTTCGCGTACTCTTTCGCCGGCCAGGATTGTTGAATATCTCGGCTCCTCAGCAAAGCAAAAGCTAAAATTTTCAGTAATCGATATGTGACCTACGCCAAACTGGTGCGCAAAATTTAAAGAAAATCTGATCGTCGCACTTGAGGCTACTTATCGTTAGTTACAATTGATTTCTTAGAGAACGCTGTTAAAAATAACTGTCAATTTTGATTCGGGACTATCAGCGGAAAATGCAATATAATTTTACGACTTTTCAAGCATGCCGATAAAAATAATATTAAATATAATTTTTTGAGTAACAAGTGTCTCTTTTAATCTTGATAAAAATTATGCTCGCGCATGTGCAGCCGATATATTCAACGCTCTTTGCGTCTGAGAGAGTACACGAAAACGGAGAGTGGTCAGAGAGAAAAACACCTTTTGGCCGTATCTTAACCAGTTTTGTGCAGAAAAATTGATTTTTTGTGGAAAAATTAGTCTCTACGGTATAAAACACGTATATGTTTTTTCATGCCTAAATTCGCCAGAAAATTTCACATTTTAGCCATCTTGCGACTCAAAAATCTCGGTAATTTTCACCACATCTCAGTCAACTCGCAATCATCGTATTGCCTCAAAAAATGCCTGCCAAACTCCCAAAAACTCCTTCAAAATAAGACAAACACCTCACCTCTGCCCCCCACTGCCCATTTCCTTCCTGATATATTGTCCCGGGCATTAACCTCTTAATGAAACCGGCCACATGCCCTTGATTTACACCACTTGTTTATGATCCGTCGCATCAGACGGTCCGACAAAACCCTGCCCTTTGGGCAAAAACCTTGCAGTTTTATGCACGCGTCGAATTAAGATACCGCGTTTTCGCACGGAGCGAAAGTACGTTATCGCGCAATTTGAAGCCAGATGACATGTGAGAAAATTGGAGACAAATGGCATTCACGAAATGGAGGGAATAATAAACGGAAGTTTACCGGCGATATTGTTGTGGATGAGGAATAAGAAAATAGGGGGAAAATAATTTGAGGCCTGGCTTACAGTACACAAAAGCAAGAGTTGGTCGATAAGAATCTTGTGACGAATTTGTGGAAGCAAACAGAGCAATTACTCCAAGTGCGACCCTCGGATTTTAATGAAACTTGGCACAAATTTAGAATAAAATTTGTGAAGACATATGCAAAACTGCTAACTCGCGTTTTGCAGAAACTACAGAAATTTTTAGTACAAAAAGGGGCAAAAAAGTGGCAATTTTTTGTGAATTTTGGCATGAAAAAGTTTATGCCTATTTCTACCGTAGAGAGAAATTTTTCCACAAAAAATTAATTTTTTCGGTACGAAATTGGCAAAGATATGGCCAAAAAGTGATTTTTCTTTGTGACCGCCCTCCGCGCTTTGTGTACTCTCTTGCAGAGAGATCGTTGAATATCTCTCTGCAAAGCGCGAGCTAAAATTTTTAGGGTCTTTGCGTACTCCCCGGTCCGCCAAGATTTGTTGAATAATATCTCGACAAAGCCTTGTGAGCTAAAACTCTGAAAGACTAATATGTGGTCGAAACAGCAAGTCCGCATTTCATCAAATAAAAAAAACGGGTGTATCATAAATTACCGACATTTTTAACTTGTTCCTTGCAAGGTAGACGATCGATTTTACACAATGGCAGAGTCGGAAAGACAAAACACAATTTTTGGCTATATCTTTTCAATTTTTTCGCCGAAAAACAAAATTTTTTGTGGGAACATTACCCTCTACGGTAGAAATAGCCATGCAATTGTTCATTCATCAAAACCTGAGCTTTGTACTTGGAGTACTTATTTCCCTTGTAAATATATATATATGTCATGCTATATTCGTAAACGTCGCACTTTGACCACTTCCTCCGCAAACTTTTCTCAAAAATTTCTCTTTGTCTACTGTATCAATAACAACGGAAAAAAACAATGGTGGCAGTCTACATGCTTACTAATAATTATCTTACTGTTTGCACCTCTGTCGCCTTTTGTTTCGTTGCAGGACATAAAAAACTTTTTTGACATTTTGTTTGCACGCCGTAAAAA
Organism: Bursaphelenchus mucronatus; assembly: GCA_025436335.1. Lineage (NCBI taxonomy): Eukaryota > Metazoa > Nematoda > Chromadorea > Rhabditida > Aphelenchoididae > Bursaphelenchus > Bursaphelenchus mucronatus. Next base: position 10,510,216 of record CM046355.1, read on the forward strand.
GCGCAATCCAAAAGTAGCTGTCCTACCCCTTTAAAAAGATGTTTCAATTTGTCTCGAGATTTCGTAAAAATTCGTAAAATTTACCCCTAATCAGTCATGCGGGTGGGGGGCATCTTTCCGAATTAAATATTTATTTACTCCTCTTTTGTTTGGCCAAGATCTCCCGCATTATGCTGGACGTAAGTCGGAAGTAAAATTTTTCAAATTGAGTAAAAGGCCATGTGCTTTCTTCTGCCTGGGAATTGAGGATTAGGAAAAGGACTTGTTTTTATTTAAACCAAAACATCCGTTTAGGCAATAATAAGCCTTCGGTCATGCTTCAAGACCGCTGAAATGTTTAAATCTTAAAAATTTGCCTGTTTCTACTCTCAAAAATGCAAATGTTGTTATTAAATTAAAAAAAAAGGATTCCACGTCACTTTGAGAAATCCGGCAACGTTACTTGTCACAAGAGAAGTGTCGCAAGGACGACGCTTAGATTTACATTATATTTTGTACACACGTTGGACATGGGTAACATATCAAGGTCTAAAAGTTTTAACTTCCGCTTTGCAGGCACAACCGAGATATTCAACGATCTTTGCGGCCGAGAGAGTACGCGATATGCGGAGAGCGGTCAGAGAAGAACACTGTTGGGCCATGTCTTTACCAGTTTTGTAAGGAAAAAATTATTTTTTTGTGGAAACACAATAATCACCTAACACACGAATTTTTTAAACTTTTGATCTAAAAATTTCGATCGTTTCTGCAAAGCGTGGGCTAGAAATCTCGCATGAGTCTTTCAAAAAATTAACCTTAATTTGTGCCAAGTTTCAACAAAATCTGAGCGTCGCACTTGCCTGTACGTTAAATGCAAGATGCCTTGCTCGAGCTTTGCAGAAACAACCGAGATTTTTTGGTCAAAAATAAAAGAAAATCCAACCTATTTTTGAGATTAAAAGCTGCTATCCGATTTCACCTGCAAAAAAAAAGATCCCTTCAAAAAATCAACTTTTTCCGCGCGAAATCGGCATAGAAATCACCAAAAAGTGTTTTCCCTCTGAGCACCCTCCGCATTTTCGTGCTCTCTCGCCGGAAAAGACCATTGAATATCTCGACAGTTGTTGCGATGTGTGTGCTGAAATTTTTAGAAATTAATATGTAGCTCAGATGCTACATGGGTGTAAAATTTAGAGAAAATCTGAAACTCGCGGTCCACGAAATTTCTTTGTTGTCAAAAATTCCGAAATCGCTCTACAGACATGATTGTTCGAAATATGATCCATCGAGGATTTGTCCCATCAAGCCCTGGTCCCTTATTCCCTTGAAAACAACAAAGCCGACTTGAGCCCGTTTACACCCGCATCATGACAGAGCTGGGGGATAGTGCAAGGTCATATGTCATTCCATAGAACCCCGCAACAATAGGGCATTTAGCGGGCCCAACAATAGCGGCCGGAACGTGCGTTGAACGAGCGCGCGTACAGTAATGGGAACTGGTGTCTCTCCTGACCGACGACCACGAAAAAAACCAAAAAAAACGCCACAGGGCAAATAAACCTAACAAATCCCGGGGCCGCCGGTTACTTTGTTATCAACTCGGCGCCCCAAATTTTGGTGGCAAAAGACATGGCGCCGTTTAAGGCGAAGCAAATCCTATTTTTGAAAACGAACCGAGCAAGTTGACGGGACAAGATTACCACGACGGCCTGCAAATGGTAAAAAAACAGAAGCTCGCAAAAGTGCAGACCCTGACTGACTGAGCCAAGACAAAGTGCGGTGATTGCGTTGGTGCTCCTGAGGGGAAAAGATATCTTCACACGCAAGCTGCATACAGTTGCTGTATACATACAACAATATCTATTGATGTGAGTGGAGAAAGAGGCCGTAAAAGGGAACTATACAAACCAAGTGCGACGCATTTTCTTTAAATTTGCAAACGCTTCGGGTGTGGGCACATATCAATTTGCTTTTAGCTCAAAAGGTTTTAGCTCGCGCTTTGCAAAGAGAGCCGAGATGCCCCGATAAGTCTCCAAACAATACATTATCTTTTCAGAACATTACATATATATATATGTACATAAAAAAATCTACATGAATCCACAAATATCAATCAACATCATAATTCAAAAAAAATTATTTACTTTCCAACGGAAATCCTGGAAATTTTCTCGGATTAAAAACCAAAGCCAATAAAGTTACTATAACCGGGGTAATTGCATGGGATAATCCACTCCCCACAAGCCTCTTTTTCCACAATATAATCAACTCTTACCACCGTTACATGCATATTTAAGCACTAAGGAACATGTCCCTTTGCATAAATTACAATCTTACAGAATTGCAAAATTTGCGACGTCGAAAAAAGGAAAGCATCAAGGGTCATTAAACAGTATTCATCACAAACTTTAAACATCCGAAAATTGCAAATTCGTAGCGTAGACAGCGTTGAGATTTCGATGTTTCAAAGCTTTGAAAAGATGTTTAAAAATACATTTTTTCGAAATTTTGAAAAAGAAATGATTTACAAACAAACGCAATCAAAAAGCACTCAAAAATGACTGGAAATCCTTTGATTTTTTTTTGTTTGAACATTTTATGATTCCATGGAATTTGAATAAAACGGTCTTATAATGAACCATAAACCCCCGTTTTCGGAGAAAATGGAAAATCAAAAAAATTGGACGCCTACTGATTGTGAACAGCGGGTTTTTCGAGAATCATTGAGTATTTTTAATCCAAAAAAGAGCAAAAAAGTTAGAAAATAGGCCGCAAGATAAAAATGATGACATAAAAAATCAAAAAATCTCGTTTTTAGTCGATTTACGACTAAAAAAATTTTGACATGAGTTTGCAAGATTTACTGATTGTGAACAGTGGGTGGTTTTCCGAGAATCATAGAGTATTTTTAATCCAAAAAAGGGCAAAACGTGGCCTAATTTAGCTTGTAAAAGCTGTAAGGTCAAAAATGATGACATAAAAAATCAAAAAAAGTTTTTAGTCAATTTACGACTAAAAAGCAAGTGACATGAGTTCGCAAGATTTATTGACTTTAAACAGCGGTAGAGAATCCAAAAAAAGGCAAAAAAGTTAGAAAATAGGCCTAATTTAGCCTGTAAAAGCCGAAAGGTCAAAACCGATGACATAAAAATTTAAAAAATCCCGTTTTCAATTTCCTTATGACAATTTTTTTGACATGGCTTAAATTTTGTGAGTGGGATTGGACTTTTCTGGGAAACGGAAAATTTTGGGTCTTTATGAGAAAAACGGAGCGGAAAGAGTTCAAGACAGAACTACATTATACTATTATACTACGAATTTACATAAGAAACTATTCCCGAAACAGATTGATTTTTTTCATTTGAACTTCGGAAAGAAATGGGCAAAAAAGTTTTTTTTTATCTCTGCCCGCTCTCCACGTTTCGCTTGCTCTCTCAGACGCAAAGTCCGTTGAATAACTCGGCTGGGCTTGCAAAGCGTGCGCTAAAATTTTCTGAAATTGATATATGGGACATACCTGACGTGTGTGCAAGATTACAAAAAAAATATTTAAAAAATTTTGATTTTTATACCATTACTTGGTTTTTTTTCAACAGATATTGTACTTACAGTAATCTTCTGCAAAACCAAACCTCTCAACAACAAAAAATTTCTAAAGTCTTAAGAGGCAATTTTAAGACGCAATGTGATTCCATACCTTCTATAACAAACAAAAATTTTTTGGTTCCTTGCGACTCGTTGAACACTGTTTTCCTATATTTGGCAAAATTTAATTCCCTTAACCAATAAATTAATGACGTCGTTTCTTGGCAAAGAATTCGACACTCCAAATAAACATTCTTATAGACACGCAAGAGGCGTAAATAACAAAAAAAAAGCGCGGCCGAACAAATTTGTGCGAAATTCGAATAAACGATTCGGCCGAGTGTGGCCGGTGGAAAAATTAAGGATGCGGAAAATTGGGCGAAAATTGAATTAAACGCCACAGGCGAGAGAACGCTATTTTTTTGGGGCCGCTTAGATTAATTGGACGGCCAATTCGCGGATCAAAGGTTTAAAGTGTTTAAAGGCCGGAGGGCAAGTGTGGGGATTAACGTTCCAAACTTTTGAGGAGGAAGTGTCAAAAAATCAGGCGTTGGAAAAAACAAAAGCAATTAGTGATGAAATGGGGGTGTCAACTGGTCGATTTTATAGCGAAATTTCGGAGGAACAGATAAACAAATTTAAACGAATTATATTTTAAAGCTTTTTTTTCTGTTGTTATTGGTACAGTAGACGAAGAAACTTTTTTGACATTTCGTTTCCACGCAGTAAAAAAAAACTTGTCTGCGTTTGATTCAAACTTATCCAAACTTCGCTACTAGGAATTTCCTCAATATTCATGACTTTGGGTTTGCTGAGTGGATTTGAAAAGCCACGAAAAAATATTAACCATATCAACGTTGAGTGGTCAGTTGAAGAAGAGGTCCTTATAAGGTTATAAATAAGATTGCGGGCCGAAAAAAGTTGAGAAAAAAATTAAGTGAATCCGCAAAAATATTTTATGACAAAATAACTTTTTTGATGACATTTCTTTTAATTTCATAACAAAAAATTAAAAAAAAAACTTTATTACAATTTTCTTTTATTTTTTAAAGTAATTTTTACCCAAAAATCCCCTTTCTCAAGCAAAACAACTCCCGTCAAAGTTCAATTAAATTTTCTCCAAAAAAAATATCTGCAAAGGCAATGCTTTCGACGCCAATCTTTGAAGCGAAACGCCCCCTGCAACAAGTCAGACATCAGTCATCCGGCGAAATGGTCGAAAACACGATAAAATGTCGCTATTTCGGGGCCCAACATTATACGATGCTAATTGTGCGACGTAGGCCGAAACAAGGGTCCACAGTTTGAATGGGATTCCGGGAAAGAGCGGGCTGAATGGTTGAGAAGATTAAACAATTCTTAAATTGTTTAAAAAGGATTTAAATTTAGCAATGGCTAACAGGAAATTTTGAAAATTTAATTTTTGAGATTTAAATAAATTTTAAAGCCAAATTTTTTTTGAAATGGAAAAATCGCTCAGATTTTCTTAAAATTTTGCATGAAAAAGTCCTTCATGCCATAGTAAAATTTTCCAAAATTTCAGCTAATGCTATGCAAGCGCAACTGAAATATTCAACAAACTTTGCCGCGGAGAGAGTACGCGAAACGCGGAAAACGGTCAAAGAGAAAAACTTTTTTTTTGAGGAGAGAATGAAAGATGTGAAGAGACGGTTAGAGAAAAAATTTTAGAAATCTTTTACAGTGTTGTTGCCAATTTTGTGCCAATTTTTTAGGACTAAATTACACTGGGGATGTCAGCTCTCTAACAAAAAAAAATTTACTGTTTCCGTGTGAAATTGGACGAGTTACGGCCAAAAAAGTTTTTTCTCTAACCACTCTGCGCATTTCGCGTACTCTCTCGGCGGCAAAGATTGTTGAATATTCTTGGTTGTCCGTGCAAAGTGTGAGCTAAAAATTTTTAGGCATTGATATGTAGATTTAATCCAAGATGTATGCCAAATTAAAAAAATCTAAGCGCGGCATTTCCGACATTTTTCCGACATTTTTTGTTTGTAAAAATCAATGTAATTTATGCAAAATGTGGGCTCAGAACGTCTTAATAGTCTTAAAAAAATGCTAATTCAATTTTTATTTTTGTCTATGCATACACCAAAGAACTAAAAAAATTCATTTCTACAAAAACTCTCCAAAAATCACTGTAGCCGTAAAAATGTGTTTAAAAAGTGTTGAGAGGTCAGGTCAGCTGACAATAAACAAATTGAGCGCAAAAGGCCAATTTGTCAAAATTTTGTTTTCTCCAAACAAAAACCCGAAGACGGACAAAAAATGGCGCGAGAGCCGAGATTCCCTTTTTTTTAAATTCCTTAAAAGGCCAGCGAATCGCAGCCTCTCTCATTGATGACATCAGACGATTACTTACTTCCTGATGTCTGTAGAGAACAAACATGGAAATTGCTAGCCTCATTACTCTCATTACGAAGCAATGACCAGAGTTCTGAACAAGGAAATATAATAGATCTAATTGACCAGCAAAATGTTTGAAGTGCGACGCTCAGATTTTCTTTAAATTTTACACACCCGTCGGGCATGGGTCACGTATCAACGCCTGAAAGTTTTAACTCGCGCTTTGCAGGCGCAGTCGAGATATTCAACATGCCTTGCGGCCGAGAGAGTAAGCGAAACGAGGAGAGAGGTGAGAGAAAAGCACTTTTTGGCCATATCTTGGCAGTTTGGTAGGGAAAAATTTTTCTGTGGAGACATTACTTTCTACAGTAGAGTAGAAATAAATACGAAACCTTTTATGCCAAAATTTGCAAAAAAGAGGCACATTTTCCCAATTTTTGAACCAAAAACCTCGGTTGTTTCTGCATAATGCGAGCTAGCAATTCCGCATACGTTTTAGAAAAAAATAATATAAATTAGCGCCAGATTTAATCAAAACGTGTGAGAGTCCTTTGAGCACTTTCTATATAAAATATTATATAATCTAAAAATGGCGCCCTAAGGCCCTCAAAATTATTTACCGGAAAAAATATTTTTTTTTCTAGTTGTAACTCGTTCTACACAGAGTCCAATGAAGCGAATATGTTGTGTAAAATGAGAGAGTAAAGGTCAAAAATAAATTGGGAAAAGTTGTCCCTTCGCTTCCTTTCGAAATGAAGGGAGTACTTAATTATTCAAATCTGTAAAATATAATCCGCAATGACTTCATGTTTGTCTGAAAACAGCGACTTTCAAAGAGTGCAAGTCAGAAAACATGAATAGTCTGTAATCTTGTTTAGCTACGTTTAGAAAGCGCCAAAGAACTGAAAACTTCGATAACAAGTCATCAAATTAAAATTGCTCAATGCGCGACGTTCAGATTTCGATAAAACTTGGCAAAATTTTTGAATAATCTTTTCTGTAATACAAATGTGCGAATTTACAAGAGAAAGGTGGCAAGTGCAACACTCAAATGAAAAATTTAAAGATTCAAAAAAAATCTTTTCACATTTCTAAATATTCTGCACACATGTCAAGCATAGGCCACATATTAATTCCTTAAAATTTTGGCGTGCGCTTTGCAAGGGCAGCCCAGATATTCGACCATCTTTGTGGCCAAGAGAGAGTACGCGAAGCGCGGAGAATGGTCATAGAAAAAACACTTTTTTGCCATATGTTTGCCAGCTCCGTGCGAAAAAAATAATTTTTTTGTGGAAACATTATCCTCTACGGAAGAAGCAGGTATGAAATTATTCATGCCAAAATCCGCAAAAAATTGAGACATTTTTGCCAATTTTCGGTGTAGAAATCTCAGTCGGTTTTGTAACTGAGCTAGGAGTCTCACATATGCCTTGGAAAACATTGCTCTAAATTTGTAACTATTTTCATCAAAATCTCAGTGAAATTTCATACGGGCGTTTCAAAAAATTTACAACCAATCAACCGAATTTTTAACCGTAATCCAATAAAAATTTTAATCGAAAATTTCAAATCTATGACAAAAAAAGTAATTATAAAACTCAGACGACTTGTGACCAAGTGTGCTGTAAAAACGTCTATTCCTGAGTTCACATCATTTTTCCTTAGTTAAAACACGCAATTTTGTTTGTAATAGTCTTCCGAAAATCGGCTTATAACTTGCAGCAAATTTAAAATCTGACGCAGTAGTGTGTTACCGACATAGTACAGAATAATTTTGATATTACAGTAAATAGGAGATTTAAATGGAAAGATTTGGACAGTCCAGACAAAAGTGGAAGGCGAAAATCGGTTTATCCTCGAGATTTCAGCCAACTTTTCTTCAAATACTATGTCTGAATCGCAGTAGATTTATGTCATAAACATCTTAAAATAACGGGAAATTTGGCAAAATGCAAGATGAAAATTTTTTATATACTTTATGGAGTGTTAGGTATTTATTTTTATGCCAAGTTTCATAAAAATCTGAGCCTCGTATCTCTCACATTTTCCATCAGGAACACACAAAGAAAAAACAGTTACGAGAAAACTTATAGATCATAATTTATAGCTCTGTAACAGAATATACGTGCATATCTTTTATATCCCACAACTATAGACCTTGACAGCCATTTTAAATATTTTAAAGAGTCTGCTTCGCAATGATAGCTTCTTTACTAGGCCGGTCAAAAAGTCTTGAGAGATCTTTGCACTGTGCGGTCATTTTCGCGAAGCTCCTTTTCGCGACAAACAATGGGCACATAGCGGATAAAAACGCACCGTGCAGTTTCATCGTGCGACAGTAATTTTTTAGAGAGTTGGTTTTGCACTGTGCATTTTACCTTGTCGCCATTTGGAGAGATGGGCAAACGTTTGAGCACCGTGCAGAAATCTTGAGACTTGTCGCATTTTTCCAAACCGCGACGAGGCAAAATGCACAGTGCTTCCCGACCATGCACAGTGCAAAGCAAAGTCTTCGAGAAGTGCGGTCGTCACTTTTTGCCGCTGGTTGAATCCGCACAGTGCGTTTTTTCATTTGCACCGTGCCGAGGGTTTGTCACGAAAAAGCGATTTGCGATTCTGATCGCACGGTGCAAAGAAATGTCAAGACTTTTTAAAAAGTTTTGACATAAAAAATCTACCGTATTTTCAAAATTTTTTGCCGTGCAAACAAACGTTTATGTCCATTATCTTATGCTAGCTATGACACACTCCTTTCGTAATCACAAACCACACCTTGACATTTCTAATTATCCATAAACATGTTATAATCGCGTTTCCATGTCTCGAAACTCAGCTCCAAATCTAATTGAGCGAAGAAAAAAGTTCTCGCCAAAACGCCAAAAATTGAATTCCGCGCGACGTCTACCCATGTTCCATTGGAATCCCCCAGGGCGTCAAAAAATTTATTTGCGAACAAAAAGTGGGAATTCAATCAAAATCCGCAAACAATCCCCGCGGGACCCGCGAATCTCCGCGAAAATTTCTCTTCGCCGCTGCACTTGATTATAAAGAACGCAAATGGAAACGGCGCTATGTTCAACTGTTTTTTGAGCATGTCAAATTGAAATGACGGGCGACATGTCTGCTGCAATAAAACGGGCATTTTTACATTCAGCCGAATGTCAATTAAATCTCAAAGGGAACAGACGTGATGTATGTAGTCTTACGACGTTGCGGACACGTGTAAATTTAATGTAGCCAGAGTAGAGGTGCAAAAATGAAGTAAACAAAAAATGGTGACTATTTGGTGGGCTTGTAGTCTTGATTAAACTGGTTGATACTTGATAAGAACTGATTTTGAGCTTTTTGAACTTTTACGACCTCCGACGTAGACATGACCCCAAGGGGCCAAACTTTTGGACCCTTGGCAAACTACTGACGTCTGACCGGCCTTAGAAAAATAAAAAGCTTTTTTTCAACATTTGCACACACAATTTCCACGTAATAAATATCTGAAAATTTTAGTTCACGCTTTGCAAGATGTTTAACGATCTTTGTGGCCGAGAGAGTGCCCAAAACGTGAATAGCAGTCCAGAAAAAACACTTTTTGGCCATATTTTTGTCCGTTTCGCGGAAAAAAAATGTTTTTTGTAAAAACATTACGCTTTACGGATGAAATTGGTATAAAACTTTTCATGACAAAATTTGCAAAAAAAAAATTTTTTCCAATTTTTGACCTAACAATCTCGGCCGTTTCTGCAAAGCGCGAGCTAGGAATCTCACAAATGTCTTAGAAAAAATTATTCTAAATCTTTGCCCAGTTTTATCGAAATCTTAGCGTCGCACTTGGAGCACTTCCGGGTGCCAAATATAGTCCATAACAATATCACGGGTCGAAAACGCATCCAATTGCATCCCTTCTAAGGCCAAAAGAACAGTTTCTTTTGAAATTGGATGCGTTTTTTTGCCACGTGATCCGGGACTGTAGATCGACTTTGTTTTTTTCAAAAATAACACTCTAGACTTTATTGTGCTCTCTGAGCATTCAGTAGGAGGCGATGCACGCTTAGGCTTACAATTAGCCATGTTTAGGCTTAAGCATTTGTTAGCTTTGCAAAATGCCCGCAAGTGTCGAAGATTTTCATAAAAAATTTCAGCGCATTTTTGCGTACTCTCTCGGCGCCGGAGATTGTCGAATATCTCGGCTATCTCAGAACAGCGCGAGATAAAATCTTAAAACATCAATATGCGTGCTATGCGCAACAGGTAGCAAAATTTAAAGAAACCCTAATTTGGTCGTTTTGTCGATTTTCACAACAAACGGAAAAGACTACAGACGAACACAAAAAAACGACAAGCAAAGGAGGCAAATGGCGAACAACAAGATTTTTTTCCCAACATGATTGTTTTTGAGGGCTAGAGAGGGGAAAATACTTTTCAGCGTTTAAATTGGGAATATAATCATGACATAAGACAAACCATTGTAATCAGTGAAGAGAAACAGAATTTTAACACCTGGATGAAGCATATTTTCCAAATGCACAGCAAAGATATGAACCTTGTCGTCTGTTCATCGATTTTGACGAACATACAAACAAGCGACAACGAACATGTTCGTTGTTCGTCTAGTTTTTTGCCCTTTCCCTGTCAAACACGGCGTAGTACGTGCGAAATTCAAACAAAATCTGAGCTTCTCACTTCGAACACTTCCCTTATAAGGGCAGCTCAGAGCAAATTTCAAAGTTTGCCCAACCATAGTTGAATGACATTTTCTAATAATATTATTTACCACTAATCTTCCATCGATTCCTTGTCCCCACCCCCACCGGGCCTCCGGAGCTCGTTCGGAAATACCTTGATTGAGGCCCACAAAGGCGCGTAATGACATTCCAGGATATGATGTTACTTTCCTTTCTTGATGTCATTAGGCCTCTTTGTTTTGACATGCCCCACAAAACAACTGCCGGCAATAAAAAATTGTTTCTCCGTGCCGTCCATAACATGTTTTTTGGCTCCATTAAGCGAATGAAAACCGGAAATTTTACGGTGAAATGGAGCCACGTCCCAAAAAAAAAGTTTTTGGACCTTTTCTGAGGGAATTTCGCTTAATTCGAGCAATGTGCGGTCGCTTTAATTCACAACATCGGCCGTTGGAAACACTGTAGAACTTGTGAACAAACAAAAAATTTGATTTTCAAAAAAATTTGCGCACTCTTTCAAAAAATACAGTAATATTTTAGGGATAAACAACGTATATAATTTGTGTATGCCAAAAGTTCGTGCCCTTTGAACCCGAAAAGTGCTGCCCATTTAGCCGTATATCTTATATCCTCTTTTTGTTTTGGACCCAAAGCGACGGAACTTATTCCCAGCAGAAAACAAAAATAAGATTCATCGTCAGCAAAGGCAAAAAAATTGATTTTTTTGAAATTTCGAAGATACCACAGGAAAATTGAAGGGTAAACAGTCCCTTGAAGAGCTATAAAATTTTTAAAAACAATGTTTTTAAGAGGATAACAAGTTTTAAAAATCTCAAAATCAAAAAATCTTTGTCAATTGGTCGTTTTTTGCGGGGCAGCTCAAGCGTGACGCTCAGATTTTGATGAAACTAGGCACAACTTTAGAATAAGCTTTTCTAAGACGTACTCGAGATTTCTAGCTGACTTTGCAGATAAAATCGATATTTGTAGGTCAAAAGTTGAAAAATTTTGGCATGAAAAATATACATTTCTATCGTAGAGGGTGTTATTATCAAAAAAAATTATTTTTTTCCGCTCGCAATTGGCAAAGATACAGCCAAAAATTGTTTTTCTCTCTGACCGCTCTCCGGATTTCGCGTACTCTCTTGGCCCTAAAAGTCGTTGAGAATCTCGGCTGCCCCTGCAAAGCGCAAGCTAAAATTTTTACAAAGCGATTTTAAGGATATTCAGAGTAAGATCCCCAAATTTTAACAAAAATCGACAAAGGGGTATTCTGGTTTTTCCAATAGTCATCAGATTCTAAATATTTATTAAAAAAACAAGAGTGGAAGCGCTGTACAACAAGGCTTGTTTATAACAACAATTTCAGATTTCTCAAGTAATTTTCAGGCCAAAATAAACCTCCATACAACGAAACACTTCTACAACAAACATTTTTTATTTCTTTGCTATCCGTTTTACAGAGAACGGTTAACTGAATGTAACAATATCTAAAACTCATCAAAAAGTACTTTGGAATTGCGGTTTTTACGGCGTGGAAACGTTTCCCACACCGCAAAAAGCGCAATTCAAAAGTACCTGTTCTGGCCCTTTAATTTTGAGCCCTAAGAACTTACAAAAAACAGCTCAAATGTCGCCGAAACTTCCTCATTTCCCCGACCTCCCCACATTTGACATTGCGTTTCCGCCGATCGATCATGTCCCAAATTTAGCGGCGTTGACAACTGTTTCCGCGGAACCCGGAACCCCGAAAATCTCGTTTTTGACCCGCCGAAGACCAGAATTGCCAAATCTCGGGCAATCCCTCAAAACCCACATCATGTCCAGGTGATCCATCATGCTCAGCGAACGAACCTCTAATAACTCCTGCGCATTTTTTCAATTTCGAAAAAAAGAGGGGGAGTCGACAGAGATGTAGGCCATGTTCGGTGGATTTTTGGCGTTTTTCATATGAAGTGAACCCGAATTTTTTTCATTAAAATAATTTATACAGACAAAACGGGTTCAAAGATCAGCGAAATCATCAATTTTTTCGAGTGGAACAGACGAAAAAAGGTGGAAATTGAAGTACGATGCGAAAGGGCTTGCTGTTCTCCGAAATTTTGGGCATACGAAAGGTATGGGGCACATAATGACTGCTGAAAATATTTGCTCGTGCTTTGAACGCGCAGCCGAGATATTCAACAATCTTTTGTGGCCGAGAGAGTACGAGAAATGCAGAGAGCGATCAGAGAAATAACACTTCTTGGCCATACCTTTGCCAGTTGCCCGCAAAAAAATAAAATTTTGTGGAAACATCGCCCTCTATGGTAGAAATAGGCATGAAATTATTTATGCCAAAATCCGCAAAAAATAGGGACATTTTTGCCAATTTTGGGTATAAAAATCTAGGTCGGTGTTGCAACTCGCGAGCTAGGAGCCTCACAGATGTCTTAGAAAACATTGCTCTGTGACTAGTTTCATCAAAATCTCAGCAAAATTTCACAAAGGCGTTTCAAAAAGTTTACAACCAATCGACCGAATTTTTAACCGTTATCCATTAAAAATCTTAATCGAAAATTTAAAGTCATTTGCAAAAAAGAGTCACATTTTTTGTCAAATTTCAACCTAAAAATCTCAATTGTTTCTGCAAAGCGCGAGCTGAATATGTCTTAGAAAGGATTATTCTAAAATTTGTTTCATCAAAATCCGGGTGTCCCGCTTGGAGTATAATACTACCCCGATAAATTTATATTCCACATTTAAACAAAATCTAAATTTCACACTATAACAAAAAAAGCTATTCAGAACTATAATAACTTACAACCACACATTTCAGACTGCATGAAACAAAAAAAGTTACTGTAATCTCTGGTTGTGAAAACTTTTCACGTTATGAAGAACCACTTGAAAACGCTATTGCGTGTCAAGGTTCACGCGAAAATTTTTGGCGAAATACGTTTTCACAGAGAACGATAAATATTTTCAATTTGGAAAAAAAGTAAATGGAGTTCCGTAAAGGTTGAAGGAAGAAAAATTACTAATCTTTTAGGGCATAATTGAAAGCAAGATCCGACTCGGAGAAAAAACACACTTTTTGGCCATATCTTTACAAGTTTGGTGCGGAAAAAAAAATTTTTTGTGGAAACATTACACTCTACGGTAGAAACAAGTACAAAACTTTTTACGTCAAAATTAGCAAAAAATGTCTCATTTTTTCCAACTTTCGACTTATTTTCGTAATATTCCGAAACGTTTTTGCGCATATATCTTTGTGCTCTATGCAGCTACCCAAGAAGTTTAACTTGTTTTTAAAATTCGAAGTCGTGCGCTTTTATAATATTCAAGAGATTTTTTGACCGCAAAAGGGGAGGAGCTATTTTTCGGCGGAAAAGTTTTGCGCCTTGCCTAGACATGGCCCCCGGGCCGGGTCGGCCCGGAATCGGCATATAATGTCTAAAATTCAGAATCTGGAAGCAAAAATTGGGATAGGAAACAAAAATAAGGTGTCGTAACCCTATTATACAGGAAGAGAAATTACACACAACTATTACACATATCACTTTCAAAAGGTTTAAAACACTTTTCTAACTATTTTTTCATCCTATCTTAGCAATTTTATATTTGTCGGGTGAATTGATATCGACGTGCCGGGACAAAACAAATTGGAAACGAAATTGGAAAAAAGATTGGAGCAGGTGCCTACAATGCTTGTCAAAGCCGATACAAGCCATGCGGACTCTCGGTGATGCGGGGGCTGGACAAAGACTTACTCTTGTGTATGATGTAAAATATCTCGCAATAGGCCGTAGACTACCTTAGGACCTGATTTCTATCCGACGCTTATAGCTTGCTGTTTGCAGAAACGACCGAGATTTTTAGGACCGAAGGTAATAAGACTCCGTTAGTTTCTTGCGATTTTTGGCTTGATCATTACCAGAAAGATTGATGTATCATATTTACAAAAAAAATTTTTTTAATTAAATTTAAAGAATAATTAAAGTCTTTAGCCTTGAACACTTCCTGTATAAACAGAAACAAGAATTTTTATTTCCAACACACACAGAAATTACACATTTGTATTGCTATGTGACTTTTATAGTAAATACAATTTACTTCCAACAAAAGGACGTCATAACACCAGGAAGTTAAATGAAAGAGTTAAATAAATAGTAAGCTCAATTAAACTTTAGTTAAACATTGATGAGTTTCACACCCGCGATGCAGCCAACAAAACGCTTGACACAACGCATACAGCAAAGGAACAAAAAAGTGGGCTTATGGGTAATCGAAATTACTGTGAAACGCGGACATATGTTTACATTCGATTTTGAAATCTCACGTTTATAGTCCCGTTTGCGGCAAGATTTACAAAGGAAGTACTCCAAGAGCGATGCCCAGATTTTGATCGAAATTGGCCGAAATTGAGAATAATCTTTTAAAAGGCATATGCAAGACGGCTAGCTCGCGCTTTGCAGTAACAGCCGAGATTTTTAGGCCGGATATTGGCAAAAATGTGACACTTTTTTGCAAGTCTTGGTGTAAAAAGTTTACCAGCTATTTCTACTGTCGAGGGTAATGTTCCCACAAAAAATTTAATTTTTCAATGCAAAACTGGAGATACGGCCAAAAAATTGTCCATCTCTGACCGCACTCCGACTTTCGCCTACTCTCTCGGCCGCAAAGATCTGTGAATATCTCGGCTGCCCTCGCAAAGCGTGAGCTAAAACTTCAAATTCTGCTTTAATCACTTGAATAATCCCAAAATTAATTGGACATAATACTAACACGCCCTTTGCAGAGACAGCCGAGATATTCAACAATGATTGCAGTTTAGAGACTATGGAAATGATGAGAGACGGTGAAAAAAAAAATTTCAACGATATCTTTGAAAACTTCGCGCTGAAAAAAATGTGTTTTTTTTAGAAATATTGTGGCTATCACCTTGCGACGGAATGCATTATATATATCTTACCGCGAAAATTTGGGAAAATGGGCAATTTTTCCCATTTTTTACAATGTTTCGACCTTAAAAACCTTGATCATTCTTAACTCCACGTGCCAGAAATTACAAATCAGACAT
The DNA here is from genome assembly GCA_025436335.1 of Bursaphelenchus mucronatus. Lineage (NCBI taxonomy): Eukaryota > Metazoa > Nematoda > Chromadorea > Rhabditida > Aphelenchoididae > Bursaphelenchus > Bursaphelenchus mucronatus. The sequence goes on from CM046355.1 coordinate 10,525,885, forward strand.
TGAAATAGCATAACTCATCCCAATTCTCCCGAAAATCGACGTTACAGTCTCTGAAAACGCGAACATCAACAACACTTTGCCCACGCCCTGGAAATGAATACCGATTTGATGAGTGATCATGTTATTCCCACAGCTGACTCCTCTTAATTCCACAGACATTCCGCGTTTATCTTTGTTCTTTGTGGAAAACATGGAAAACAAAGGGCTTATGGGATCTTGCCCCTTCATTAACTTGAACATGTGATATCTAAGCCATCAAGGACGTATTTTAATAGCATTGGTGTTTGCCCAAAAGTGCACCAAAATCTATTTTTCAGCGTTACCAACCCTTCAGGTATGATTTTGTCATCAATGTTTACGAATTTCCCGCACTTTTAGCATTCATTCATTTTCTTGGCATTCTGTTTTAAGGTGTTTTTTGCGCAAAAAAACGTCGATTTTTTGTTCGGAACGGTTGTTTTGGCTTCTTCTCGTTCATCCAGAAGAAGGAATTCGTCGAGAAAGCCCTGTTAAATTTCTGATTTTTTCATAGCAGTTGGCTTTTGACTGATTTTGAAGTGATGTTCCTTCGGCGACTTTTTTCAACTGGATCCATGGCTTCTCGACGACTCGTCAACACTCAAGGAGAAGCATTGAAACTGATTGAACCTTCCGATCCATATCGGCTTCCAATGGGACATGCTAAAGTAAGATTTTTGGAGACTTTGTATTTTTCCGCGTTTAGGTCATGGATGATATAAAATGAGGGCTCATAGAGATGGTTTCTAAGATTTATTACACTGGTAATTTTTTTTATAGCCTCTTTGTGTCGTAGTAACCGTTTCTTAGCCAAAATGGGGCAGTATTTCCTTTTTTGCTTCTTATTATCTTATCCTTCAGCTAGCTCTCGCAACTTTCGGTTCTTTGTACGTTGGTGGGAAGATAGCCCAGTTTGGTGTGTATCTGCTGGATGAGTACGAGATCTTTGTTCACAGCGACGATGACGACGACTAGGGAGGAATGCCGACATAAAATTCTATATATTGACTTAGCCAATTGTGTACATTTTGCAAATTAGCCATAACTGCCCGAGGTGCCTAAAAATTACTGAAATAAATCTGTAAATAGTTTCCTTATGTCACATTCTCTCCAACGAAAAATAAAAATCTCCAAATTCATCAATAAAAACGCGTTTTATTTGAGAATCATAGGCACTGATGAAGGATAGTATAAACATACGAGAAAATAATTATATTCGAATAATTATGAAAATGTTTCACGTTGATTATCGTGTCTAGAGGTCGGGTGTCCTCCTCCGGATCCGTGAAATCAATATCTAGAGAAAAATTTTGCACTTGATCTACAAGTTCTTGACTTTCCATTGTTTGATGTTCGAGTCTTGTCCGATGGTGATCAGGGTGTTGTCATCCAGCCATCTAACAATGTTGATTGGGCTCATTGCATGCGAATTTCTGAATACTTTCGGGTGTTCGCCGGACTTTTGGAGGTCCCAAACCATCAGATGGGTGTCCAGACCGCCCGACGCGATATATCGACCGTTCGGCGAGAAGCTGGCATTGTTGACTCTGGCTGTATGGAAGGTCCAGTCCTTCTCCGAGGCCTGTTTGAAGTCATCGGCGATTTTGTAGGGTACAACTTTGCGGGCGGCATCAGTGGCGACCAGATGTTGTCCATCAGTCGAAAATTCGACTGAAGTTACGATTCCAGCGTGGTTGAGGACCTTCTTTTCGGTGAGCTTTCCGGCCGAGTCGACTTCGTAGAGTCTAACTTTGCTGTCCTGAAACGTAAAACTATGAATTCTCATCAATGTTCGCCAAATTCCTCATGGATAATATAACTAACCCTCAAAACTCGTATTATCTACCCTTATTTTCGTTTAAAACTTCTTAAAACACAATAACAGTTCTTTAAACCCACCGCAGATCCAACCGCCACCAATTTATTGTCCTTTGAAATAGCTACGCAAGCCCCGTCAAAGCCAAAGTCCAATGTGAATTTGAGGTCTTTTCCTTGGAAGACAAAAATGTGTTTGTAGGCCGCTACAACGCTGATCTTTCCATCGGCCGAGACGGTCAATCCACGCGGTTGGCTGGACAATTTGACGGATTCTGACTTCACAGCAGCTAAAAATATTACTTTTGTCTACTACAACATAATTTTTTTAAATTTTTATTGGCATAAACTTACAAATATCACCAAACACTCCACTGGTAAAGGCCACAGAGTCATCCCAAGCAGCTGTGATCAATGTGCCATCAGGGGTGAGGCCAAGTCCGGAGATCTGAGTCTTGTGGGGAGACGGCTCGATGCGTTCGGAAACTCCAGTAGCGGTCTCCCATCGGGCTAAAACAAATTGATTAGGTCACATTCCATCTTTATCAACCAAAAATTACGCAGATACGCCAAATATAATTAACTTTTTGCCTATGGTAATATAATTGGGTACCTAAAATAACAAAAATTCCAATTCAAACGTAACTTACTGATGTTTCCTTCGAAATCCGCGGTGAAAACAAACTTCTTGTCGGCCGAGACAGCTGCGGAAGTAATTGGTCGATTATGGCCTTTAATAGTTTTGGCCACACTTCCACTTTCCGGGTCAATATACGAAACAAATCCGGCTAGAGACACGGAAATTACCCATTTTCCAGTCCAAATCAGGCCCAGCTGTTGGTTATTCACATTATCTCCGAAGGAGACAGTCCTAAAATACGAAAATCAAAATAATTTTAAAATTTTCCTTACTTTTCCAGCGATTTCCCCTCCACATCCCAGATTTTGACGGTTTTATCGCCTGAGGCGGTGGCCAATTTCTTTCCACAGGGAGACCAGGCCAGGCCGAAGACTCCGCCAGCATGGGCGGCTTCTCCTTTCACTGAGGAGTCGACCAATTCGCCTGATTTTGTGCCATCAACTCCTTCAAAGAGGATAACCTTGCCGTCAGCGCCGGCGGAGGCAAATAAAGTGCCGTCTTTGTTGTATCTGACGCAGTGGACAAATCGAGTGTGCTCGTGGAAAGTCTGCAACACAACCACCAATCATTTGTAAGTCGAACAATCAAAAATTATCTTGATCTAATCAATTTTGACCCAAAAATGAGAAAATATTTCAAAAAATCTCAAAAATTGATGACTTACAGTCTTGAACTTGAAAGGAGGGCCCTCGAAAATGGCTACAGTGTTGTCTTCACTACCGCTGACCACTCGGAAGGGTCGGTTTGGCTTGAAATCAACCGAACTGACCGGCCGACTTTGGCCGGACAAGGATCCATTACTGGTGCCGGTATCGAAAAGGAAAACATGGCCAAATCTATAAAATCTCATCCATTAGTCGTATTATAGCCGTCACAAAATAAAAGTTTCGTCAAAACCTAAGATTTGGCGAAAATTTTATATTATACTTGGTCATCAACTGCAATTTTCATTTTTTCCACCAAAACCAAACACATTACTGACCTTTCTCTGGCCTCTCCAACAGCCGCAAGCCTTTTGCTCTCCGAATCCCATGCAATATCTCGGATTGGACCACCAATGACTGGATATTCGGCTTTGAGAATATGCTCCTTCTGAGTGGTATCCCAGATCCGGATCTTGCCGGATTGATCCCCGGAAGCAATGTAAAATCCAGTGGGGGAGTATTTAGCAACAGTTGTGAGCACAGAGTGCTCCGTATAGATATCGGTCTTAGTGATATCCTGAAAATAAAATTTGAGTGGATTGATGACTAAAGTAAGGTAATTTTTCTCAAATTCAGTATAGTTAAGGACTAAAAGGGCTTTCACAAGGTCTTGTATGCAATTTCCAACAAAAAACATCAAATTTTACCCATTTCCACCTACTTCAATATCCCTGATGTAAACGCTGTTTCCATTGCAATACAAAAAGGTGGAATTGTCGTGTTTGGCACTCAACACCAACGGCAAGCCTCTCACAGTCCTGGGGAGGGAAGCGAACGTGTTCACCAGGTCAATCTCACCTTCACCCGCCATTCTGAGTTTGTTCAAGATTTACACCTAAAAAAATATAAAACTTGGCAAAAAAACTATGAAACCGAGGAAAATTTAGATGCAAAAAGATTCGTGAGCGGTCAAGAAGAAAAGAGGACAACGTAAGTGCGTATTTTACTTGGAAATTTTATAAAATTTAACAAAAATTATGGAGGTACCTAAATAATATAAAAATTGGCGGAAAATTGCGAAATCAATAGAAATTTGTTGGACAAACAGATGACAAATGGAAGAAATCTCAAGTTTTTTTTTTAATCTATTTTAAAAAAATAATCCGTATGTTACCCAGAAAAAAAGTTAGATTAGATACCAAAAATTTCAAAAGTCCAAAACCCGAGATCCCGATATAATTTCGAAGCACTTTGAGATGCCCCAATTCTCGAACATTAGTTTCGGTCAGTTCCTTTGCCCCGTCCCTTTATTTTTACCTCCATTGATCTCGAAAAACGAGGAGGGAAAAGAAGTGAAAAAATCGAGATTTTCGAAGGGATTTTTCTTTGAGTGGGCGAAAAAATTTGGTGTGACAAATAAACATGGCCCTACTAACTATAGATAGAGTCCATTTCGTATAAAAAAGTCAATAAAAATAGTTAAAAATCAAAATTTTTTTGAAATATTTCGAAATCCTCATGGATAATATAAAAAATTGCCGATTTCTCAAGTATAATCAAGCATAAGGAGATGAAATTTAAACAAAGTAACATTAATTCCTTAAACTTCGTATTCCAAAAATCAAGCCTATTGTCTTCGATTTAAAAGCCCTCATAATGTGAATTTCGTTATATTGGGCATGCCCGAAAATGAATCATCTGGTCCGCCCGGGCCCTGCCGTTCCTACAGCTGTTCAAATCGGAGGTCAAAAACAAGATGACGGCATCAGACACATGATCAAAATAAATTAGTAAACAGTAAAATATATTGCCCATCACTATTTTTGCCGTGATGGATAAGAAAATAAAATAAAAATGATTTTGTGTTTTTACCGCCAATTCTTATACCTTTCGCGATTCTAAAAACAATTTGGAGGTCAGCTCGCGTCGTTTCGTTGGTGATTCACCGCGAAATTTTCGAGGAGCGTTAATTTTTGATTGAAAAGATGGTCTAGTATAACATAATTCAAATTACAAAGAAATCTGGGTAAAATACGTTTTCAAGACATTGAAAACTCGCTAAAGTAACATTGAATTCGCAGCTTCGCCAAAAATTTACTCGACAAAAATTTGAAAACAAAATTTTCCGAAAAGTTTTTGTTCGTCTAGAAAATCTGTCATCTATAGCAACATAAGCCCAACTCTCGCTTTATTTTTGAGTTTTCAACAAACCAGCGAGTACAAAGTTACGATGTGCTACTGATTTTCGACCCATTTCTTCAAAATTTCTTTCACAAAGCATGTCGCAACGACTTATTTTCTGGATGAGTCAATTCTTCCTCAGTGTCCGAAAACGTGTCAGATCTTCCTTTTTTAAGTATTTATCAATTTTTTGGTGTTTCTCAGCTGTAATCGGACGTTTTGTCGATGATATCTTTCCTCACATCGTATTTTACAAAAAATTTTCAAGTTTTTTTTCTTTTTTCTGCATTATAACAAAATTTTTCGTAAGAAAAATTACTTTTTGAAAGGATAACTACACAAAAAAGTGCGATCAGGTGATGAGCGCTTGGATAATTGTTTCTTAAGTCATGTAGTCCGTCGATGAACTCGTTTTTTTATTGATTTTTATATTATTTTAGTTGTCTTTTTAGGGTTCCATCAAAAATACGCAAAATGAGCAGCAGCGACCTCGTCGTCGATTCCTGGGAACAATTGGACGATGAAGAAGGTGAGCAGAATGGCAATGAAGCTCTGGACAAAGTATGTTGTTCTATCTTTACCTTTTATTTCAATTTTTAGTTGAACGCGGCTTTGGAGAACCTCAAAGTATCAAAAATAGCTCTCAAACCGGCCAAAGATCCGTTCGCAGAGAAGAAGAAGAAAGCCGATGTGCCGAAGGCTGTGACTGCGTCATTGAAGACATCAGACTTGGGATCCAGTGGGGATGAGAAGGATTCGGAGGGTAAATACGACGGGTTAAGGCATATTGTGATAGTCAAAGGAAATCCTGTTGATGAAGACTCGTTAATGCATCGAATAACGGCTGATTTTGGAAGGAGTGTGAGAATGGAAAAGATTGATGAGAAAACAGTGCTGTTGATTTTCCATAACACTTTGAATGGTGAGATTTTTTAAAGACATCCCTAAATCTGAAGTTGGTTGAAAAAGTGTAGAAATTCGGTTGGTTTACCATATTTCAGTCGTTGATAATCTTGGAAATGGAGTACCGAATGACCCTAGGAGCAAAACACGATTTTTATACCGGTTTAATACCAAACTCGTCCATGTTTTATATTGTAGTAGGCATGGATCGAAGATTTTCATGATTTTTGTCACCGAAAGTTCAATTTATTACTCTCCCAATTTCTGATTAATTTGAGTGAACAATTTTCTATCATTTTAGCCCGTCATTGCGTCCGATCCTCCAACAAATACGCTCCTATGAAGCTGTATCTTATTGATGAACCTGATGTAGATGAGCACGTCAAATATTGTCAAAAACACAAATCCAACCTTAGACCAGTCCAATCAGAAGTTCGACCAGCCACAAATGTCAGCGTGATACGACAAGCCGTCTCCAGACATCTCAATGTACGAGTTCCAGTTTCAGCGGAGCAGAAGAACGCGGAAAAAGAGCAAATCCGCGAAGCCAAGGAGAGAAAACGCGCTACCAAAGCCATATGGGAGTAATTTGGAGCCTTATTGAGCCTATTATCTACTCGCAAGTCATATTCGTCCAACGGTTGTAGTTCTCCGAGATCTCTTCGATTACTGCAAGACACATATCCCATCAAATCCAGGTGTATAAAATACCGACTTTTTCTGTATATAATTGTAATTAGCTTTGTATCAACCTTTTTCATAACTCTACCTCGAAATAAACGTATTTTACGGAGGGTTTCCCGCGAAATTTCCGCATTTTTCAAACCGTCGGGCAGGTTTCATCGTATAAAATGCCTTACATTTTTATTTTCGCGTTTTTCCGCAAAGATTTCGTTTGTCTGTTTGGAGGTGCTCCACATGGCATTCAAACCGCATTCGGTAAAGGGATTCTTACTCGACATCACCGGAGTTTTGTACAACAGTTCACCAGAAGGCGGAGAAGCCATCAAAGGATCAATTGAGGCGATTTCAAGGTGAATTATATGGGTATTTGGGATTGTTATGAGTTGTGGTGGCTTTTACAATACGTATACTAAATTCTGAAGCGGTGTAGGGTAGGTTTAACCTCAAAATATAAATTTTGGATATTATCTATGACAAGTATAACATAATTTATGTGTCATAAATGTTTTTAGGGTACTTTTTTGGTATTTTTAGCTTTGTTATGACTTGTGCTTGACTCTAATGATGTTGCAGGCACGGCAAGTATAATATCCCATTTCTTTGCAGGCTCTACAGAGAAAGCACACTGCGATTTGTAAGCAACGAGAGCACCTCCACGCCGGCGAAACTTCATGCCAAGCTCACTCGGCTCGGCTTCACCTTGAAGCAGGAACATTTGTTCACACCGGCTCCAGTGGCAGCTGATTACATCAAACGAAATGGACTTCGACCTCACTTACTGATTCATAAAGGTAAACTGCCTCCTTTTCGGCATTTCTTTGACTTTTAGGGGTACTAGAATGCTTTTCCGACTGTGATACCACGAACCCCAACTGTGTTGTGGTGGGCGATGCTGAAGACGACTTCACATACGAGAACATGAACAAAGCATTCAGGGTGTTGATGGAGTCGGAACGGCCCTTGTTGATCTCACTTGGATGTGGGTAAGTGAGATTTTGCAATGAATGTTGGGCTGAAATGTCAAAAGTTTATTTTGTTACCTAAAATATGGAAAAGATAAGTTGTTTGATAAGTTGTTTAAAGTCTTGAATTAGCTATAAAATGGTTCTTTGCAAAATCGAGAGTCTTGTTTTTTCTTATGCAACAGCTTTAAGAGCAGAAATCAGCAGATTTTATATTATATTAGACATGAGTTGGAAAAAGTTTGGCTTTTCAGTCCAAAAGGGAAGGTTATGGAGTTTCAACTCCTCTCAGAGTAGAATTAAGCCATTCCTAAAAGTTTAGAATTTTTTCAACCTCATATCATTCTTGTTTTCAGTCGGTTCTATCAACGAGTAACTGGCCCTTGTATGGATCTCGGAGGCTTCGCAATTGCCCTGAAATACGCCACCGGCTGCGAGCACATTGTTCTGGGCAAACCAGACGAGTCCTACTTTATGGCCGCCATCAATGACATGGGTCTCAGCAAGGACGAAGTGGTTATGGTCGGCGATGACATTGTGAGTGACATTGGCGGCGCTCAAAGCCACGGGATCCGCGCAATCCAAGTCAAGACGGGAAAATGGCGCCCTGAATGGGAGAAACACTACGTAAACCCCGACTTCATCGCCGACAACCTTCAGCATGCTGTTGAAACAGTGCTCGACGCCAAATAAGCCTTAAACTTTGCGAGGAACTCATTTGGACAATGATCTGACCGTGTGTAATATAAATTAAGTTCATAATAAAGTGATAATATTGGTTATTCATATTGGAAACGGGTTATAGCGCTCGTAGCACACTCAGAAGCAATCAAAAAGTCTTTATCACCTCATTTTCATCGATAAATACGTCGAGGAGAAGACTTGGCTCATTCGGGTCAAGTCTCACGCTAGTTTCTTTTTTTCCGATAAAAGAGTTGGTCGATTTTCTTGTTCGCACATGAGCTGGTTGGTTCATTTCCATTCGAATTCGACAACAATCGCCAAACACGGCGTCAGTTCGGAGAGCGCTTGTTTTTTCCTCGGCTCCATTTATGCGCCGATTCTTCTCCACAGGAATGCCCGAACAAAACGGAACTTTATCAGGTATTTTTTTGAAGATTATTGAGCTTTGAGTTTAGATATTTCATTTTCAAAGTGAGATGATACATATCAGAAGATTTTATAGCTTTTGTAAGCTCAATTCAGAAACTGACATGATGGATAATATAAATTTTAGTCAGATTTAGTGGGAATCTCAATGTTTTTAGGCGAACTAGCTGCGGAATTCCCTTTTCAATGTCCTAAGTATGTTTTGAACCAGCCATGCCTAAATTTATGTCAAAATTCTTGAGCTTTTTGATAGATAACCTCTGAAAGACATTCTTCTTCAATTATTTTTCTTTTTTGTTGAATGATGTTTAAATTACAGCGGCGGTCCAAGATAAAATCAAAAAGCTCGGAAAGAAGCCAGAAGAGCTTACTGAAGCCGAATGGCAGAAAGTTTTACCCGATGAAGTGTATCATGTTGCTCGTGAAGCCGGAACAGAACGTCCACATACAAGCGAGTTTGTGAAGAGCATGAAGCCCGGGAAATACGTGTGTTTTTGCTGCCGCACCGAACTTTTTATGTAAGTTAAGGTTTTTTCTTTGATTTTTTCCGATTTTAGATCTGAATCGAAGTTTTATACTGATTGTGGCTGGCCAGCATTCTCGAAATCGGTGGAGGGTGACAAGAATATCGTGAGAATCGAAGATACGTCTTATGGAATGCACAGAATCGAAGTTCGATGCAAGAAGGTACGTTTTAATGATCAAATTATATTGTAGTAGATAGTTTTATGGAAAACTTTAAAAATTTTTGTCTTGCACTTTCTGAAACGGTCCCAAATTACTTTTCAGATCTTGTTTGTTTGAGTGTGGGTCTATCTGTACCTTATAGGCCCATGTTTTATCCTATTATTTTAGTGCAATGCCCATCTTGGGCATGTTTTTGATGATGGTCCAATTAAAGATGGTGGAGAACGGTTCTGCATCAACGGTTGCTCTCTAGACTTTGTTCCAGAAACGAAGAAATGAGGACCTGGCTGCCTTTAACTTACAAGTGCCTCGCAAATTAATATATGGTTTCTATATTACTAATTATTAGTCTGGTGACAATATAAATATGATTGATTATGGATTAAAATGGGTTTTCTTCAAATTTCACACGTACCGTCTGGATGAAAAAATCTTCTCCTGGCCTCATCTTCGTTTCCAGCACCGAAACGAAACAGGGCGAAACTTTACCGCCCAGACCACTCAAGACCTGGTAAAAACACATGACCTTCAACATGACTATTTATATGTTTTCGAAAAAAATTACTCTAAATTTTTACCAAGTTTTATCGAAATCTGTGCGTCGCACTCCTTGCCCTTTTTCCTTGCAAAACCGAGATCTCTGTGCTCGCGGTTCGCTATATCTTTACACTGTGGCGACCAGCCAACTCAATTTTCTTCCACTTTGGCGGCGAACTTGCGAGCCGTCAATGTCGCAAAATTTGTTTGTCTCCGTTCGTCCTCACACGTCGAGCTGAGGGTATTTTTGGGACCGAAAGCCGGATGTGACCTATAATCGAATCAGAACGCTGAGAACTCGGTTTGCGGCAAAAGGACGAGTAAAAGTTAAGTCCGAAGATATATTACTTTAAAGTCGGCTTTCGAAAGTGTCTGAATGCTCTTTGAATGGATGAATTCGAATTTGGAATTCCTTTATTTTTGCGTTTTTTTGAAATTTTTCATTGAATCGAAGTAGCGGAAATGATAATTAATCATCGGCGAATGGGAAAAGTTTTAGGGATGACATGAGGAAATAAACGAGTTGAGGGTGGGGACTGGGTAAATAGGAATAAGTTACAGTAAGTTTTACGAGCTCTTCGTTTTGGACAAGATGGCAGTTGGGTGGATTCGGACGTTATGTTCTCTGGGGCTTGGTCCAGCGGTTGAATTTTGTCCGCCTTTTCCTGGAACTGTTCGGTTTCTGTGTTCATAATGAAGAGGTGGCCCTAAGAATTTCATTTCTTTGCAGAAACGACCGAAATTTTTACTTAAAAGTTGCAAAAAATGTGACATTCTTTTTGCGAGTATTGGGGCAAAAGGTTTCATGCTTATTTTTACCGTAGAGGGTAATTTTTCCGTAAAAAATCAACTTTTTCCGCACTAGACTGGCGAGGATATAGCCAAAAAGTGTTCTATGACCGCTCTCCTCTTTTTCCGTACTCTCTCATATCTCGGCTGCTCCTACAAAGCGCGAGTTAAGTTTGCGGGAAATTTTGAGTGATCTATACTCGTAGCTTGTTAAAAATTTGAAGAAAATCTGACGATGAGCTTTGTAACACTTTTATTGAAAACCGTGAGGCATAAAGGACCAGAACAGCTACTTTTGAATCGCGCTTTTTAACGCGTGGAAAAGAAATGTCCAAAGAGTTTCTTCGTCTACTGTACTAATAACAACGGGAAAGTTTAATGGTGACATTCTACATGCTTACTAATAATTATTTTACTGTTTGCAACTCTGCCGCTTTTGTTTTCACTGCAGGACATAACAAAAGTCTTTTGACATTTCGTTTAACACGCCGTAAAAATCGCAATTCAAAAGTAGCTGTTCTGGCCTTGAAAGCAACATCAAACTTCCATGCAATACCTATTTGTCCATTATACCTGTGTCTACTGTGTTTATTACTTCGTCGTGGGAAGTCGACAACAAAACCCCGTTATAACGAATAATTCTTTCGGTCCCTTCGTTGTACGGAGGTTTCCCATTGTATCCTTCTAAATCTTTCAGCAACAATAAGCCTCTTTCGTTTGAAGAAACTTGTCGTTACTTTGGATAAACAAGTCTATCTCCCCAAATCCCTTAACCGGTCAACTTATGCAAACTCAACTCGAAAATCCTTTCCACATGATGAAAATATTTTTGCTGCCCCATTTGTATGCCTTTAGGGCTTTTCGCATAATTTCGCCAGAATTACATTCTGAATTATTCTTTGGTAATCCCCCATAACTTACGCAATTTTACATTTTTGGCCCGCATTTGCAATAAAAGTAATCGCTTTTTTACGGGCTTTATGAATATGGGACATAAAGGGGGAATTGCAATGAAAAGCATAGGTTGAATGACGTTTTGGTTTGAAGGCTTGTAGAGGTCATATGTACCCTACAGAAGAAAGGCGCAAAAGACGACCCTCACGATCTTTTTCGGAATATCGTGGTTTCAATCGTTGACTTCACGGATCGTAAGGACCATTTACCTCTTTAGATTTTAATGAAATTTGTGACACAATTTCAAGAGAAGTACCCAAGTGCAACGCTCAGATTTTCCTTAAAGGGCCAGAACAGCTACTTTTGAATTGGGCGTTTTACAGCGTATGAAACGAAATGTCAAAGAAGTTTTTTTAAGTCTTGCAGCGAAAACAAAGGCGGCAGAGAAGCAAAGAGCAAAATAATTATTAATAAGCATGTCGACTGTCACTATTATTTTTTTTCGTTGTTATTAGTAAAGTAAACGAAGAAACTTTTTGGACATTTTGTTTCCACGGCGTATGAAACGCGATTCAAAAGTGGCTGTACTGTCCCTTTAAATTTTGCATACGCTTTGGGCATAGGTTACATATCAAACCCTGCAGATTTTAGCTCGCCCTTTACAAGCCCGGTCAAGATATTCCACGATCTTTGCCGCCGAGAGAGTACGCGAAATGCGGAGAATGCTCAGAGAGACAAACACCTTTTGGCTGTATCTTTTCCAGAAAAAATGATCTCTTGTAGAAACATTACCTTCTGCGTTAGAAATAGGTATGAAATTTTTCATGACAAAATTCGCAAAAAAATGTCACATTATTGTCAACTCTTTGAAAATTTCGGTCATTTCGGCAAAGCGCGGGCTCTGAATATGACATATGTGTCATAAAAAAAATTATTCTGAATTTGTGCCCAGTTTTATCAAAATCTAAGCGCCGCACTTGAAGTACATCCCCTGTGAGTTGAAAATGTATTTCCATCAAAGTCTTACCACTTCTTGCAGTTTCTTTGCGAGTCTACGTGCCTTTCTTACTATTAGTTTTAGCCCAACAAAGATTTAAAATTTCCTCTTGCTCCAATACTAATCTTTTTACTTACGCTTTGCACCTCCGACTTCGCAGCGATGCCAAATGTGTCAAGCCCCGTAGACTTCTTGACTTATTTCGAGACTAACTCAATTTCAGAACCAAATCTCGGAATCCACCCTCAACCCTCTTTTTTTTGCATTCTCAACGCAATCAAGCAGACTGCAACTCTTGCACACGCTGCGGGCAAGAGTCATCGATCATGTGGGTCGATGAACCGTAAAACATTTGGCTCTTGTCTTTCAGTTTCCAACACTCGGCCAAAGTAGCAGCAAGAACGAACGAATAAGGGTCCTTGAAGCGGGCGGGGGGTTTTTCATAGTCGTTTGTTCCTGTGTTTCCGCCAACCTTGTGCGGAATGGAAGGACATAACTTCTTGAGGACAAACGGTTTTTGTTAGAAGGGCAAATTCAAAGAATTACTGGGAGAGAGTTTTTGGGATTTCTCATCATTTTACAACAAGCTTTGAGCTTTCAGATGTAGTAAGTTTAGACCCTTTTATAGCCAAAATGAGAATAAAAATACAGTAATTGCTAGGGATAAGTAAAAATGATGACTTTTTATATTTCTGGATGCCAACAGGATACCTAAATGCCATGTGGCTACTGTAACATCCAAAAACTTTTGGAAATACCTGATATTTTTCTGTTTCATTACACTTTCGTACTTTTAAGATTACATTGGGCACCTTCTCGAACATTGTGTTGCTTTGCTTTCAATTTTCCAAGTATACTAGTTCACACATCAAAGTGTAAAAGTTTTGGACAAAAAATTGAAATTACTGACTCTCGTTTAGTCGATTGATTAACCAAAGGATTGCTCATGGTGCAAGGTCCAGACGTTTTTCAAGTTTTGACTGTACGGCCCAACTGTGTTATGTCTAAATGCCTGGAAGTTTTAACGCGCAGTCTACAGAGACAGCCGAAATATTCAACAATCTTTGCCGTTGTTCACTATGTAGTGGAAATTTTATACAACCTACTCCCATTCAACGAAACCTGCCTATAACGTACAATTTCAAAGTTCCCAAACGGTCATTTTTGGGCCGGGCGTAAACTTGAGAAGCAAAACTTGGCTCAGGGGTAGGACTTGATACAGAAGGAAAAAAGTTGACTCAGAAAGGAAAAACTTGAATCTGAGGAAACGCCTTGCCTAAGAAGACAAAACTTGTCCAAAAAGCAAAAACATTAGACCTAAAAAAGTGATTAGACATTGAAAACCTCTGTAAAGCGAACCTCCGTAGAACAAACTTGTATATAACGGACAATTAAACAATTACTGGGATCCCAAGAGTCAGTTTTTGTATAGTGAATAAATTTTTTTGTAGTCTCCGAGTCGCAATACGGAGTTTTTTTTATTTTTAGACAACTCAAATTTATGGTGACTTTTGATTTTCAGTATCAAATCTTAAGCCCGTTTCCTTGCTCTCAGCGTCAAATATTAAACTTTCAGGACACGTGCAAAACTTTCCTCTTTTGAACTGCATTCTCCGCGGATTTGTTTTCGTAATTCAATTGTCACGTCGATGAAAAGGACAATGTATGCAAGATTTGAGTTTCTTCTTTTACTTCCTTTTTGCCCTTGAACCCGTGCCAAACTCTCACGATCAACACGTTCTTAAAACCATGTTTTCATTGCGCTTTCAGTCTACCGCGTCTCATTACATAGTAAGAGCTACTCTATCTTTAATGGCGTCGCACTTGGCCCCGATTGTTCTGTTTTTCCCTCAATTGAACTTTCATTTCTAAAGAAAGAGCAAGTGTTCTTACCTTTGAACATAATTAAAGAAGATTTAATTTTCCTGTTGCAAAGTTCTTCCGGGAACGGCCTTTTTGGGGGAACGCTGTGATTTCTGGAATGGAAAAGGAGAAAGTGGGGACAAAGGTTCAAAAGTCCTTGATGAAATTGTGGTCGTTAATTTCTTGAGTACAGCTGGAATTTTTAGGTTTTTAAATTAGAAGTTTTTTAACAATGATTTTTTTAAATTGCTAAATTTTCCTTATTTGGAATGTCTGGAAGGTCAGGTATTTCCATAAAGTGCGTAGACTTTTGATCGCTAGACAAAAAAATGCATGTTGCGCAGTGAATTTCACCTTTTTGCGCAAGTTCTCGCACCGTGCATCAACAGCCGCGACAGAAGCTTTTTCAACCTTGTGCATTTGCACAGTGCAGACCCTTTTTCCAGGTTTGCACTGTGCGAAAAACAGCAAAATGCACTGTGCGCCGGCGATGAAAGGTGGAAAAAAGTCTACTCACTTATGGAAAAAATTATATTTCGATTTAAATCAACTTTCATCCAGTTCTCTTTCCACATTTCACTCTTTGGTCTTCTCAAAATGACCTTTGTTCCCTCTGAATTTCGAAAAATTTCGAAAAATCCCGGAAATTTGGACCGCTTCCAATCTGTTACTCATAAATATGAGATTATGTTGACTACAAAAGCCGCCGCATTTTTGTCTCCTCCCTCAGGACAAAGGCCCTCAGACGTCTTTCATAACCTCCACGTTCCCAGCAGCGAGGAGGTGAAGCGGGTTCATTGATGGCCATTTCTTAAGAGAAGGGTTTCATCTCTTTTTTTCTCAATGAGACAGAGAAACTTCTAAGAGTACTTTTGTCGGGTCAAATGGGCCAAAAAGGGTTCCTTGTTGGCTGACGAGGGCTTTTGAACTTTTATAGGAGGTTTATAGGTTTTATAGGTAATTTAAAGGGACAGTACAACTACTTTTGAATCGCACTTTTTACGGCGTGGAAACGAAATGCCCAAAGAGTTTCTTCGTCTACTGTAACAATAACAACGGAAAAAATAATGGTGGCTTTCTACATGCTTACTAATAATTATTTTACTGTTTGCAACTCTGCCGCTTTTGTTTTCGCATAAAAAAAACTTTTTTGACATTTTGTTTCACACGCCGTAAAACGGGCAATTCAAAACTTGCTGTTCTGGCCCTTTAAGTGGAATATTAGGAACCGCTGCTACACTCACTCAGAAATCGTGTTTTAAGAGAAAGACCTGAGGGAAAACGCAATTTAAAACTAAAATTTTTCAAAGACTGACCCTGCGATCTTCGAAGAACGGTTACACACAAATTGTGCATAGGCTGGCCCCATGTCAATTCCTGAAAATTTTTACTCACTGTTTGCAGCCACAGCCGAGGTATTCAGCGGTCTTTGCGGCCGAGAGAGTACGCGAAACTCGGAGAGTGGTCAGCGGAAAAAACGCGTCCGTGCTATGTGTATGGCCAGATTCGTGTGAAAGGTTTTTTGCGGGAAGATTATTTTTCCGGTAGAAATGGGAAACTGATTTTTTGAAGAAATTTTCGCGACCAAAAAGTGTTGTTATCTCTGACCACTCTCCGCGTTTTGCGCACTCTCTAGGTCGAAAAGATCGTTGAATATCTCGGCTGCGCCTGCAAACTGCGAGCTAGAGGTTTCAGGATTTGCTAACTGGTCTATTGTGAGAAGTCTAGAGGAAGGTCGCACTTAGAATACGTTTTTTGTTACATCTAAAAATTGGAGCGCCAACATTTTAAGCCTTTAATGTTTCTAACAAAACTTGTTTTTTTTTACATTTCCACCTCACAATCTTTTTGTTCATATCTCAAACCAAAACAGAGTCAGCCATTTACCTGCAAAAAACTCTTTCAACTTTTTTGACATTGTTTATGCAACGAACAAAAAAAACTTTTAGGTTCTAAGTTTACGCCCTCTGAAATTCCACCACTCTCAGCGAGTCGGGATTTCTGGCTCGATGTTTTCTTGACATTTTTACAGCTGAATGCGCCGTTCCGTCTCATGACGCATTCGCGGCTCCTGGAAGTTCTAAATCTAATTTTTCATAAGCGGTTTTTTATTGAGGAATTGTATCGCATTTGAAGTCTTACGTTTGGACGCAGAAGTATTGTTTATCGCTATTTAGGGCCGTGAAAATAAAATTACTGGACAATCAGGAGTACGAGGAAAATAGCAGAGCTGCATTTCTCTAAATTTTTGACAGTTAACGAGAGAGGTTTGAGGTTTGGTGATTTTGTCTAATAAAAAGAGTCCTCAAAGTGCGACGCTCAGATTTTGATGGAACTTGGCACAAAATTATAAACATTTTTCTGCGACATTCCCGACTTTGCAGAAACGACCGAGATTTTTGGATCGAAAGTAGGCGAATTTTTTTGCAAATTTTGCCATGAAAAGTTTCATGCATATTTCTGCCGTAGAGTGTATTGTTTCCACGAAAAATCAATTTTTTCTGCGCGGAACAGCAAGGATATATTTAAAGAAGTGTCTTTCTCTATGCCTACTCTCTACGATTTGCGTACTCTTTCGCCCGCCAAGATGGCTAAATATCTCGGCTTCAGCGTGCAAGATAAAACTTTCAGGAGTTGATATGTGGCCTATCCAAAAACCTTTTTCGTCTACTGTAAAAAACGACGAAAACAAATTATAGTTACATTCTACAGGGTGTTCCAAAATTTTTGGTACCTAGAATTTGGCTTGTCACTGTTCAACCAGGAAATATTGGTATATAAAATTTTACGGAGCTAAGAAAATATTTTCTTTTCGAAAAAATCCCTTTTTCGATTGTATCAACAACAACGCGAAAACTTATAGCTACATTCTACTTGTGTACTAATAGTTATTTTTCTGTTTGCAATTTTCCCGACTTTGTTTTAGGACATAAAAAAACTTTTTTGACAATTAATTTCAACGCCGTAAAAAGGGCGATTAAAAGGTGGCCGTACTGGCCTTTTAAAATCATTTTTTAGGCAAAACAAAAAATTTTTTTTGCAATCTAAGTTGCAATGTTTGCAAAACCTCTTTTTTCCCTCCGTTACCATAAACCCTGTAGCTGTTTTTTTTTTGAAACATTCCAGGGAATTCCATTCTCTCCAATGTGCATTAGTCCAACAAATGTCCCACCACTTTTATTTGTCTATAAAACTAAGTAAACTTTATAAAGTTTATGCGGCAAAAAATGTCGTTACGGGGGGAGTCGAGTTCAAAACGTCTTCTTTTTACTGTATGACGTGGGGCCGGGAAAATGGCAGCTTCGCTTTTTATTTGGGCCCCATTTATTGGCAGCCCTTTTTCGTATTCATAAAATTCCAAAAACCAACCAGATTTCTTTGAGATATTGCGTTCCATTTGACTGTCACTTTTTGACAGAAAACCGTTCAAAAGTTGCGGATTCGAAGCGCAGATTAGTGCGAAAGGCCAATTTTATTTCGAGATCTTTGAACTTTGCTATTAGTATTTTCCAGGGGTGGTCACTGGCAGGGTCTGAGGAATTTTGAAACAAGCCGGGCCTGACATTTGCCGCGCTGTGCGCGGGCCTGGGATTTTTCCGGTCCGGCCCCCATTTTCAAAATCCAAGCTGTTGGCATTCATTGTTTTCGCGCTGGGAAATTTTCTTGATCGATTGTAGTTGTATAACTCAAGTCATCAATCATTTTAATATTTTTTACTACCCATTTCAACCTTTACGGTCCAAAATAGAACGTCTGTAGTAACATATTGCATAGTACATTTTGGCGTCAAAAAGTCGGTAAGATCTGAGTGAATTCGGCAGTTCGCGTCCTAACATGCCTATCAGAGTCGCGCCTGCAATTTCCCGGGCTGGGCCGCGGGCGTGAAATTTTGAAAAATAGGCCCATTTGCCAGTCCTACCATTTTCATAAAGTGCATGGACATTTGTCGCATTCATCTCACAGCGCATTCGCACTTTTTCCACGCTTGATCGCACTGTGAATTTTCTTCTTTTTCACAGTGCAAACCTCAAAAAAGGCCTTTTGCACGGACACTGCGCATCGGTCCTATCTCTCCCTCACCGCTCAATGGATCTTGCGTACTCTCTCTAACGTTAAAGCTTGTTGAATATCGATATCTTGCTGCGACAATTCCGCGTTATTTTCCGGACAGACTGATACTAGTCCATCCGAAAATGGCTGGAGTGATTTTCGGGACATGCAAAATTCCTTTTGAGGGCGGATTTTGTTGTAATGATATTACTAATCCGTTTGTAAAGTCGCTACAGTGATTTCGGCTACATGCACTGTGCAAAAAAAATGAAGGTGCGAGCGACAGCCGAAAAAGCCTATTGCACAGTGCAAAGTGAATTTTTGTCTTCTCACAGTGCATGTCGCGGAAATGACTCCAGCGACTGTACGGATGGACTAGTAGTATGACATTTTGATACATGTTGTTTACCCTCTTTTTAAAATATAATTACCGTTACATATTTTCCCTCTTCCCTTTGACCTTTTTTTTCTTTGTCAAAAGTTTTGACGGAAAGCGTACGCGTTTATCCGATAATTAAATTTAATGTTTTGAGCCCAAATCCTAAAGAGAAAGGTCGGGTCAGAAGGCCGAACAAAGGGCGGTTCAGATCTTCGCAGATTTTGTTTTCGGTTCGCCTTTGGGTAAATAAATTACCGATGGTTGTGGATTGGGGCTTAAACTGCCGGATATTGTTTTTTCCACGGTCCAAAAATGTCTCAGCCGGTTCAGACGGACCTTGAGAATATGAATTTTGGCAGTTGTTTTTAGTCGAAAATTGAAAAACGGTTGTTTTTTTTAGATAAATTTTGCGCAACGACTTGTAAATAGACATGACTCATGGGCCCGGTGTTGGGCCTGGTCAAAGCAGCTTTGAAACGGCCCTGCCCAGCCCAAAATCGGCCTGTAATAACTAAAATTCTGAGTCGGAAAGAAAAAATTGGAAAAAAATAAGGTATTGAAACCCCATCATATTGGCAGAGAAATTACACACAACTAAATACGATCATTTTCAAAAGGTTTAAAACACTTTTCTAACTATTTTTTCATCCTATCTTAGTAATGTTATATTTGCGGGGCGGATTGATATCGACGGGCCGAGCCAAAGCAAATTTGAAACGGCCCGGTCCGGCCTGTGAACCATGTCTACTCGTAAAGGCCCAAAAATTTTTATTGCCTTTGAAGCACGGAAATTGTTTGTTCTAGAGAGGTTTGTGGTATAGAATTCATTGTGTAAAGTTTTCTTTAATTTGTAGAGGTTCTAACTAGCATTTTTAACAAATAATAGTCATCATTTTTACGTTGAAAAATGCCGAAATTCAAGACTTTTTATTTTAATTTTCTTCAATTTTTTTAATCCTTAAAAGGCGACGCTCAGATTTTGATGAAACCTGGCAAAAATTTAAGACAATTTTTTCTAAGACATATGTGAGACCTCTAGTTCGCGTTTTGCAGAATTGACCAGTATTTTTAGGTCGAAAGTTGGTAGACATGTGACATTTTTTTGAAAAATTTTAACTTAAATTTTTTACGTTTTTTTACCGTAGAGGGTAATGTTTGCACAACAAATCATTTTTTATCGCCAAAAAGTTTATTGCTACCTTTTACGTACTGTCTCGGCGGCCAAGATCGTTCAATATCTCAAGTCACTCTGCAAAGCGCGAGCTACAATTTTCAGGCATTGACACATATGCCTGGCAAATGTGCAAAAATTGAAGAAAATCTGAACGTTCCTGTTAAGCCCACAAACTTCAAATTTTTTTTTATTTTTCAATTCAAAAATTATGCCGTCTTATGACCCACTTTGCTTTATCAAACGTCTTCATTTACTCTTCTACCCACTCTATTTTACTTTTCAAAGTGTTTCTTTTCGATGGCGCTTTCAATTCCCCCTAAACGTCTAATTTCTGACCTTCGCAGACTGAAATTTTATTTCGGATATTTTGAGAGCGAAAAAAAGATTCAATTACCGTCCGGAAAGGCGCTGGAGTGATTTCGGCGACACGCACTGTGAGAAAACAAAAGTCCACTTTGCACTGTGCAATTTTCTGCGTTTTGCACTGTGCAATGGGCTTTTTTCGGCTGTCGCTTGCGGGGGTTCGACTATTGGGAAAACCACAATGGTGGAAAATAAAATCATTTTTGTTTTTTTGGCTAGCAAAAACCACACTTTGCTAGTTCATTCTCACAAAAACTTCACGTGTAATTTCTTTCGACCAGGCATGCCATTAGTTGATAGACTAAATCTTTGAAACAGAATTTAAGTGCCGTTTTTCAAGATTCTCAAATTTTCGGCTTTCTGCAGAGCTCAAAATTCTTTAAGCGTCAATTAAGGGAATATATAGCGAAAAGCGACAACAAACAAAGATTTTGTAAGTATGAACTAGCAAAGTGTGGCTTTGACTAACCAAAGAAAGCGAAAAACGATTTTAGTTTCTCCAATCGTCGCTTTCTCCAATCGTCGACGTTCCGTCGCTTGCACCCTGACTTTTTTTGCACCGTGCAAGCGCCAGAAATCACTGCGACAGTCTTCTGGCACTTCTAGTATTTCCATAAAGTGCGTGGACTTTTTTACACCTTTTATCGCAGGCGCACAGTGCATTTTGCCTTTTTCCCATATTTGTCGCTCACACACGGTGCATTTTTCTGTTTTTCGCAAAGCGGTCTGCAATGCACGCAGTTGAAAAAAAGCTTACGTCGCGGCGATTGATGCACGGTGCCAAAAATTGCGCAAAAATGTTAAATGCACTGTGCAAAATGCATTTTTTCGCCTAGCTATCAAAAGCTCACTTTATGAAAACACAAGTAGTATATTCGAAATTAAGCCTACAAGAACTTTAAATTTTTATTAAAAATTCAATTCCTCCCATTTGGAAGCAAAGGTGTGAATTTTTAATTCCATTTTTCACACTTTATTTTTGGCATTACAAACAGAAAATGACTCCATTGGGAGTGGTAAGGAAAAGTTTTTGAAATGCCCCACAATTCCCGCGTTTGCAATGTTAACTTGTTTTGATTCAGTTTGCGAAATATTATTTGCCTAATTGCAGTTCACCATAGCGCAACCGGAACCCGAGAAACACCACCGTAATCGCGCCGGTTATGGAGAAAATCGAGAGGCGGCGGCCCGGCTGAGATGGTTCTTGCGGTCCCGATTTGGGCCATCTGCCTTCTGCAGTTGATTGGTAAGGTTGGGAAAGGTTTGAAAGAAAAATTTGAAAAAAGAATTTGCTTATTGCACGGTGCAAAAAGCAAGAAATCGCACAGTGCAAAGGGAACTTTTGCTTTCTCACAATGCATGTCGCGAAATTAACTCCAGCGAGTTTACGGACGGACTAGTATAGAGCATAATTTTCAAAGAACTTTGCGAAATTATAAGCCCGCATTTTCCAGAACCCAACGAGATTTTTTAATCAAAAGGTGTCACAAAAACGTTCATTTGTTTGCAATTCTGGGCTTGAAAATGTCGGATTCAACATCGTAGTATCGTATTTTACAACTTGTTCTCCTATAAACACTTCAAAAAGGTCTTTTTTACATAAACTAGTCCGTCCATAAAGTCGCTGGAGTGATTTCCGCGACATGCACTGTGCAAAAACACAACTTCCTTTGCATTGTGCAATTTCTTCCTTTTTTTGCACCGTGCACTGGGTTTTTTTCGGCTATCGCTCGCACCCTCACTTTTTTTGCACAGTGCATGTCGCAAAAATCACTTCAGCGACGGCCTAGTAAAAACCATGTTTGTTTTAAATACTTGAGAAATTTAAATTTCTTGTTTTGACATTCAACCCGTCGCAAATCTCATTTTTTACCGATTTCAAATCATGAAACGGAATGCCAAATTTTGCGGGAACTTCAAAATTCAAAATTTTCACTGTATTTTGAACTGGAATACGACAAACTTAAAGATCGTTTAGATTGAAACTTGTTTTTGTTCCATTTTAAATAAATTTCCAAAATTTCAAAAAGTTGGCCCCCATGGCCGAAAAAATAAAATAAGGAAAAAGAATTTGCATAATTTCAATTGCAGGGTTCGTAAAAACAGATGATAACTTGGTTCGCCTTTATCGGACGCTCCTCCGGAATTACGAAAGTGAGGTCCGGCCGGCGTTAAATTACGTTCATCCGGTCAATGTCACCTTTTCTTTTGCGTTAATTCAGATTATTGATGTGGTAAGTGAAAAATGAAAAAAATGTTTCGAAAAATTTTTGAATTTTTTCGAAACATTTTGGCACACAGATTTTGATGAAAGTTGGGATAAATTTAGAATAATTTTTTCTAGAATACGCCATTTTTATATTGTGCTTTGTTGAAAGTTGGGAAAAATCAGGCACTTTTTTGCGAATTTTAACAAAAAGAAAAAAAATAAGATAAAACTTTTGGAGGGAATTTGCAAGATATTTAACCGGCCCTTTGAAGAAATGGCCGAGACTTTTAGATTGAAAGTTGGAAAAAACGTGACATTTTTTGAGAATTTTGACAAAAATAGAAAAAAAAGTAGGATAAACCTTTCGCAAGGAATTTGCAAGATATTTAACCGGCCCTTTGAAGAAATGGCCGAGACTTTTAGGTTGAAAGTTGAAAAAAATGTGACACTTTTTGCGAATTTTAACATGAAAAGTTTGATACTTAATTCTACCGTAAAGGGTAATGTTTCTACAAAAAATGAGGTTTGTCTTCCCTAAACTGACAAAGTTGTGTTCAAAAAGTGTTTTTTCTCTCTAACCGCTCTCGCGTTTCGCGTACTCTCTCGGCAAAAAAGATTGTGAATATCTCGGCTGCGCGTGCAAAGCGCAAGCTAAAATTTTAGGAAATTGAGATGCGGCGTATGCCCGATATGTGTGCGAAATTTTAGGAAAATCTGAGCGTCGCACTTGTAAGCCAAAATATTTGAATATTACGGTTGCAATCTGGAAGCGTAAATTTTCGGGAGTTGGCATACATCCAAGGCCAAAAAAATCTCTTCGCAACTTGAAAAATTAAAAAAAATGACACTTATTTTTCAATTGTAAAATACGTTTTTGGATTGTTCATAGCATTTTTTTCTCAATTTTACAATTTCAGGACGAGCGCAAAGAAATAATGACCACGAACGCTTGGATTCGTCAGAGTTGGATCGACTACAAATTGATTTGGAATCCATTGGAGTTCGACAATGTCACCACCATTCACATCCCCTTCGATCGGATCTGGAAGCCGGATATCATGTGGGTTTAAAATACGAAATTCAATTACTCTTGTTTTTCGTTTAGACTGTACAACAACGCCGCTCCCGCCTACGATAAATCGGTCATGTCAACGGATGTAATTGTCAGTTTTGATGGGAACGTCTCCTGGACAATGGCGGGGATTTTTCAATCCAGTTGTGGGTAAGTTGTTCGTCCGCCGGTAAAACAACACTAGTGTATTTGGATAAAGTGCGTGGACTTTTTTCCACCTTTTATAGCCGGCGCACAGTGCATGTTCCCCTTTTTTTCCCCGATTTTCCCCCCTTTTTTCGCACAGTGCAAACTTAAAAAGCGGTCTGCATTGTGCGAATTCACGCAGCGGCGCAGTTGAAAAAAGCTTACGTCGCGGCGTGCACGGTGCCAAAAATTGCGAAAAAATGTGAAATGCACAGTGTAAAATGCATTATTTCGCCTAGCGATCAAAAGTCTACTCACTTTCTTTGAGACGGGTAAAGCAAAACTAGCAGAAAGCCTATTTTACAAGGAAAGTGCTCTAAGTGCGACGCTCAGATCTTGATGACACTTGGCTCTAATTGTGGCAACTTTTTTAAAAATCATATGCAAAATTTTTTCTTAGACTTGGTTCATTTTATGCGAGACTCCTAGCTCGCACTTTGCAGAAACGACCGAGATTTTTAGGTCCAAAGTTTGAAAAAATGCGACACTTTTTTTACGCATTTAGCCATGAAAAGTTTTATGCCTGTTTCTGCCGTAGAGGGCAATATTTCCACAAAAAATTCGTTTTTCTGCTCGAAATTGGCAAAGATATTGCCAAAAAGTGTTTTCTCTGTGACCGCCCTCGGCGTTTCGCGTGCTCTCTCGGCCGCAGAGATCGTTGAATACCTCACCTGCTCTGCAAACCGCAAGCCCATAGTTTCAGGAATTGGTACCTATTTGGCCTATGCTTTCGAAAGAACGTATTTTACCCTCCAAATTTTCTAGAATGGACGTCCGCTACTATCCCTTCGACAGTCAAAGTTGTATCCTCAAATTCGCTTCCTGGGCCTACGATGGGACCAAAATTGACATTCTTCTGTCCTCTCAACTCGGCGACGAATCCAACTACATGACCAGCACGGAATGGCATTTGAAGAGTATCCGCGCAGAGAAGAATTCGATCATCTACAGCTGTTGTCCGGAGCCCTACCCGTTCGTGGACATTTTTATCACCATTCAGCGGAGGCCCATGTTTTATGTGTTCAATCTGATCTTGCCGTGTGTAATGATCAGCGGAATCGCATTGCTCGGGTTCTACATGCCCTCGGGGGCTGGAGAAAAGGTTTCATTGGGTAAGTGGGAGAATTTTGTATTAATTTTGGATCAATTCTTTTTATGATATATACAAAAAAATCTAAAGACTGCAAAAGTCTTAAATTTGGACTTTTCGGAGAAAAAATCGGCTTATATGACGTGCTTTCAAAGAAAAATTTTGTAAAAATAACTTTTTTGTGCTCCTACAGATTTGTAATTTCAATTTATATCGATTTCAAGACATGAAACGGAATGCCAAAATTGGCGGGGAATTAAAAATTAAATATTTTAACTGTATTTGAACTACTAAATTGTATATGCCCTTGATTAAAACTTGTTTTTTCGTTTTTAAGAAATATTTTGATGGTATTTTAGGTATTACCTCGCTTCTTTCAACAACCGTGTTCCTAATGTTGGTAGCTGAAGGAATGCCGCCAACTTCGGATGCCCTTCCACTGCTTGGCATCTATTATGGAGCCACGATTTTCATTGTGGCGTTAGCTACCGCAATGACTGTTCTGACGGTAAGTAAAAATTTGAATATTCAAATAAAAAAAATTGCATGTTTAAATTTTTTGAAATTGCAAAAATTTTGATACCAAATTTTTTTAAAGCGTATTTTAACACATTTTTATATTTCGAATATATTCAAAAATTCGAACATTTAAATTTCAAAAAAAATTTAATTTACATATTCAAGTTTATTCAAATTTCAGCTCAACGTCCACCATCAAGGCACTACGGGTTGTGCGGTGCCAGCGGTTGTCCAACGGGTTGTAATGGGATATATAGCCAGAATGTTGTTGATGAATCCCGGCTACTATCATAGTATCAACGAGCATGTCGAATACTTCTATTCGAAAGAGCATGGGAGAGATCGAGAAGAAAGACTGTGTTCATCATGGCTAATGAAAGGCTTCCAAGTTAAAAAATCGGTTAGTCCGAGAGCATCGGCGCCGGTGATAACTCAACATCCAAAGCATAAGAAGGAGAGCAAAGTAAGCCGAAAAAAAAATTTACGTGAAAATGTGTTTGTAAATACTATTTATATAGTATATACATATATTATATCAAGGAAGTATTATGCCCCAAGTGCGACGCTCGGATTTTCGTTAAATTTCGCATACATGTCGGGGATAGACCACACATCAATTGCTGAAAATTTTAGCTTGCGCTTTGCAGCATCAGTCGAGATATTCAATAATCTTTGTGGCCGAGAGAGTACGCAAAAACCGGAGAGCGGCCACAGAGAAAAAACTTTTTGGCTGTATCTTTGCCAGTTTCATGCCGAAAAAATTGATTTTTTGTGGAAACATTACCCTTTACAGTAGAAAAAAGCATGGCACTTTTCATGCTAAAATTCGCAAAAAAGATGTCGCATTTTTTCCTAAAAACCTCGGTCGATTCTGCAAAGCGCGTGCTAGAAATCTCGCATTTGATTTAGAAAAAAGTATTCAAAATTTGTGTCCAATTTCATCCAGATCTGAGCGTCGCACTTGGAGGACTTGGCCTGTAAATTAAGACGGCTTTAGCGCGGAAAAAATTTTTTTTTGTGGAAACATTAGCCTTTATGGCACAAGTAGGCATGAAACTTTTGGGGCCTAAGGTCAAAAAAAGTGTCACATTTTTGCGAAAAAAAATTTAAACCTATCCCAGTTTTCGTCAAAATCTGACCGTCGCACTTGGAGTGCTTCCCTTTTATGATAAAAATCCGGTTTCAGGCAACGAAAAAAAGAGTTTCCTGGTCCAACGACGCTCTTCAACATTCTGCAACTAACGGCGATCTCAACCACGTCGATGAGACTCTCTCCTTCAACGAACCCCCAGTTGAACTGAACGGATTCAAAACCAACGGTTCCGTTAAGACGGGCGTTGACGACAACATACCATTAGTTGACAGGATGCAAACAACCACGTTGACGACGACGACAGCGAGTCTGGCGACGCGCTACGTTTCGTTGAAGCGGACGCGCAGCTTGGCCGAGCCGAACGGTCCAACCGATCCCACGGAGGACATGTTCGAGGACGAATTTCTACGGGTTTTGGCACGGGTTCATGGGGCGATTGAACGGTAGGATTTTTCGCAGAGTGCAAGATTGATCTTACACAGTGGCGGTCAAAAAAATGGCCACCCCAAGGTGATAAGCTCTAGCGCAGAAGAGAGTGGTGGTAGATAGATAAATATAGTATCAGTGTAAAGCTTATGAAATAGCAAAACGAACGACTACAGACATGTGACACCGTAGTGCTGGCCTAGCACGTACTGGGACAATATGTTCTTTTGGCCTGGTCAAAAAAATGGCCACCCTAAATTATCATGCTTTAAACGCGGTTTATGTTCGAAAGTGACGCCATAGCCAATTGAGCTAGGGCAACTATGTCAACACACATCAGTTCCACTATTTCTTACCTTAAACTTATGCCCTTAGGCATCAGTCAAGGTTGATGACATTGTTCATGGTTAAGGTCCGGCCAAAATTTTTTTGGGTTTATGCCCTTCTTTTGATAATCCTAAGCAATAATGTAGACGGCATTGATCACGGTCATGTGTAAAAATGTCCACTTCTGCCGAAATTGCGCCCCTTCTGAATAGAAAATTAAAAAAATAAGATTTTTTAACTAAATTTTTTTCGAAGATTACTCGAGAGCTTAAGTTTCTCTTTCAAATATTGCCTTTTCCGAAACGAATAGTTGCTCGCAGTGATTATTATAGCTATAATAACAGGGTCTGTATCCTAGCCCCGAATTCGTTATTTTGGAACGCTGCAATCTTTTGTTATCTACAGCTTTTGTTACATGAGAAGAAAAATTTTCGCAAACACGCTAGAATCTAAAATTTCGCATACATGCTCTAAACAGACAGCTTGACAATCTCGTGAAAACTTGAACCCATGCTTTGCACTCGCAACGGAGATATTCAACGATCTTCTTGCGAAAGAGCATGCAAAATGAGGAAAGACGGCCAGACAAAAGCATTTTTCACCTATACCTTTGCGATTTTAGGTCCAAAAAACAAACTATACAATTAGCCCTCTAAACAACGAATCGGGTTAAAAATGGATTTGTTATACGAGCATCTCGTTTTATAGAAACTTATTTTTTGCCTAGAACTGACTTTTGAGACATCAAAAATTGTTCGTTATAGACAGGTTTATTTATACGTTATAGAAAGGTTTCGCTGTAAAGTTTTGGCCCTTATCTAAAGCTTTTTTCAAAACGCCCTCGTTTCAGGAACGAAATGCGACAAGCGGAGAAGGACCGCCGCAACGCCACGAAAAAGGAATGGCAACAAGTGGCGTTGGTGTTGGACCGCTTCTTGTTCATTTTCTTCGCCACCGGCACCACACTCACCTCGCTCACAATCATATATCAACGACAAATTAGGGGGTTTTTCGGCTTCGAAGACTAACTACGTAACCTCGAAATTGTTAAAAAGTGTTGTAATAAACTCAAGTCATCGTATAGTTCAAGTGTCTAAGCCATCCGATAAAATCCCAAAACGAGTGCTTCCGCTACACGCTGATTACGCATTGCAGCGTAATCTCAACGACTTTGAGTCTAATTCTAGCTGACTACAGCCTCGTTAAGTCATCGTTTATCGGCCCCCATCATCTGCACCTTAAAGACGATCCCATTTCACGGCGCTGCAGCTAACGGAACGAGATTTCTGTTGTTTGATCCTTATTTGGAAGAGGAGGTCACAACTTGTTTTCCGCTGCTCAAGCTAGCATACTGACCTTAATTTTCGAGGGCGTTCTTGAGGTCGGAAGAGGGCAATCGCGCCGGATTTGCGGATTGTTCGTCGAATTCTTTAGCACTTCGTTAATGGGCTGGCTGGCGTTGATTTTGAGGGTAGATTTTGTTGTAATGATATTACTAGTCCGTTCGTAAAGTCGCTAGAGTGATTGTGGCGACATGCACTGTGCAAAAAAAAGGCAGGGCGCAAGCGACAGCCGAAAAAAGCCTATTGCACGGTGAAAAAAGCAGGAAATTGCACACTTTTGTTTTCTCACAGTGCATGTCGCAGAAATCATTTCAACGACATTAAAAACGGAGTAGTGTCTCTGCATAGCAAATTTGACGGATAAAGAAGTGTTCGCAGTAGGACACATCTCGCGGGCCTAATACGAATTCGTTAAAATATAAGCGGCGGATTTTCGTCCAAAAAAATGTTGCCCTCTATAAAATTTTTGTTTCTGCAAAATTTGCAGCTAAAATCGTACATATCATACGTATACTATGCCACTTTTTCACCCTGCTACTTTTGAAAATAGCCCCTTAAAAGTCTATATATGAATCTTGCTTTTACGGCTTGGAAGACGAAATGTCACAGAATTTTTTATCTTCCCCTAAAACAAAGTAGAAATAATTTCAAAACTGCTGAGGATGTATTTACAATCTACTGGATTATTATCAACTATTGTCAATTCCGTTTTACGACAAAGGACAGCAAAAATTCCGTGACATTTCGTCTTACAAGCCATAAAGGCGAGCTCCAAATATGGTAAGCAAATTTCAAATGTAGCTTTTTAGTCCTTCAAGTTGCTAAATATTACGACCTATCATTTCAGCAAAATTGCAAATAAATTTCCGGTCCTTCCCTAACTGAATTACCTCCTCAGCAAAGCTAAGCCAATCCGAGTACAAAAGTGCAAACCCAATCGCAGCTATTTGCTCCGCCCATCAATCCGCCAATTTCGCCGCTAACGAACCGACACATTTCGTACAGTTTCACGCGCCTAACGGTCTTCTCCTTCTCCGACAGGAGCAGCGTGAATTCGAATATCCGCCGCCTCGTCGTTCGCTACGTGTTTTTTGGGGGAGGGAGATTTGGGGAAGCGGAGGGATTGTGCCGTCCGACTTTCGTTTCGACTTTCGCCAAAAACACATCGAGGCGTTGAAGAGAGGATCCGAGTCCGTGTGGCTGGACTGGTTTTCCGTTCGTCACAAACTCAATTCGGCATTTTCGCACCTATTCGTATTTGTGGGGGGAAATTTTCAATTCGAATTTTGTACTAGTCAGAGTGTTGATATGTATGATCTGTAACTTTACGGTGGGAAATTCACAAAGACACAATCAATTTTTTTTCTCTGACCCAGTCTCCTCATCTCCCGTTCTCTCTCGCCAGCAAATATTGTGGAATATCTCAGCTGCAGCCGCAAAACGTGAGCTACAATTTTCAAGGCTTTATCTGTGGCCCAGACAGTAAGCCAAAAAAAATTTGAGGAAAATCGGTGTAGTCAAAAAACTCTGTACAACCAATCGCAAAAAGACCAAAAAATAAATATATTAGCTAAACAAGTGTTTCCTTGTATGGACACTTGGCCTAAAATTGACATTTAGGACCTCCAAAAACGCTTGTTGTACTAGTCCGTCCAGAAAGTCGCTGGAGTAATTTTTGGCGTCTGCACTGTGCAAAAAAGCCAGAGTGCAAGCGACAGCCGAAAAAAACCTGTTGCACGGTGCAAAAAGCAAGAAATTGCAAAGTGCAAAGTGAACTTTTGTTTTCGCACTGTGCATGTCGCGAAAATCACTCGACTTTGCGGACAGACCTGTAGGCAGGTCTATATTGTACGGGAGTTCGTTGTACATAGGTTTCACTATATACCGCCTATTGAACACAGTCATTTCCTTCAAATCTTGACTTTTTAAAAATTCTAGTCATTTTACAATTTTAAATCTTTAATCGATTTCCCTGCACCCCTCCTCTGTCTTATGCAATTGATTACGCAATCGCAGTGTGAGATTTATCGCTGCTAACAGCTTGTTTTACACCACCCCAGCTAAGCGCTTAATCCGATCCATCAATCTTTCCCTGCGGCTTCTCTCTTCCCCGCCGCTTCTACGCAGACCACGCGGCGCGCAGATTCATGCTGTTTATAACACTGGATTCGAAGATAAAACCCTTGTAAAAAAAGTTTAATGGACTTTAAGGGGAGCTACGTGAGCTTAGGTCGGAGACGGTGCGCGCTAATGAAGAAGGAGGTAGAATTGAGTCTGTTGAGCGAAATTTGTTGTTTCCAAACGAATACATTTTTGCAGCAAGTCAGCGAATTACTCAAAGCAACTGCCTTGAAATTTTCATTGAATTTTTTACAGTCAGGGACAGAATTATAAGGGAAAAACGCATCCAATTGTTTCCTGGATGCAATAAATGTCATTTCTTTGCATCTCTTACATATCAGACCAAAGATAGTGTTTTCCTTTGAAGAGAAACCAGAGAGATGCCCTTTATGATGGAAAAGAAGATACCAAGAAATGTATGCCCTCCAACCTAAAAGGGCAACCTTCTGGGTTTTCTCCGAAGGGGCACATTATCTTCGGTCAGATACCAGTCCGTCCATAAAGTCGCTGGAGTCTTTTCAGCGACATGCACTGTGCGAAAAGTTCACTTTGCACTGTGCAATTTCTTGCTTTTTGCACCGTGCAATGGGCTTTTTTCGGCTGTCGCTCGCACCCTGACTTTTTTGCACAGTGCGGACACAAAACATAACTACAGCGATTTTCCAGACAAAGTAGTATGTAAGAGATCCAACGGATTTTATTGCATCCAGGATGCAATTGGATGCGTTTTTGACCCATAATCTTGCCCGCGACTCTAAGTCAAGCAAAGAAAAGTTCAAGGCAATTGCTTTGAGTGATATCTTGTTAGCAACAAAAATCGATTCTTCTAGAAGCAACACATTTCGCTAAGCAGACTCAGTTTTTACCTCCTTCTTCATTAACGCAACCTTCTCCTGCCTAAACTCACGTAGATCCCCTTAAGGTCCATTAAAATTTTTTTACAATCTTTCCCTAACGTGCCTTATGATCCTGCCCATATATTGTGCACACCAAACCCTAAATTTTCTAATCAACAAAACGGCAAAACAATATAACTTTTTGCAAAGTTCAGCGTTAAAATATTGGTCAACAACAAAAAATTTTTTTTTCAACCGTGTCCTTTTATCTTTAGCGTTGTTTTTTTGAACTTTTCACTTCTTAATCATCAAATGACTAACTCTTATTTGTCACCAAAATCTAACCCATATCCGTCTCATCCATCAAATTTCGCAAACTTTCCCACGTCTTCCGTCAACAGTGTTACTCGGTGATGAATCTCTCTGAAATTCATCACCTTTTCACGTAGCTCCACTCCTCAACGCTGATCATGTTTGCTCCGAATTTCACAATCACTTGGAGGGTATAAATCCGCGAAATCCCTTTGACTCATTTTCTTACGAAACTC
This sequence comes from Bursaphelenchus mucronatus, assembly GCA_025436335.1. NCBI lineage: Eukaryota > Metazoa > Nematoda > Chromadorea > Rhabditida > Aphelenchoididae > Bursaphelenchus > Bursaphelenchus mucronatus. The sequence continues at coordinate 10,558,345 of CM046355.1, forward strand.
GCGCAACGACTCAACCGAAACTCATCATTTAGTCGAGATCATCGTTATTTTCGCTGCCGTTTAGGAGGCTTTGTTTCGTGGAGAAGTCTTTAACGTTGTTTTCAAAAATTTCGGCACAAAACAGGACACAATGTTGCGGGCGCGACATTTCCTTATTCCCTGGCTAATTTTTGGGACGATAAAGGCGCAGAATGTTGTTCAGGTAAGAATTGCTTTCTCTGTTATATGTACTAATCCGTCCGTAAAGTCACTGGAGTAATTTCCGCGGCGTGCACTGTGTAAAAACAAAAGTTCACTTTGTACTGTGCAATTTCTTACTTTTTGCACCGTGCAAAAGAATTTTTTGACTGTGGCTCGCACCCTGACGTTTTTTTGCACAGTGCAAACACCAAAAATCACTCCAGCCACTTTTCGGACCCACTGGTATATATTTTTGGACGATTTTTTAGTGCCGCAAGCTAAATTTCTAGGGTAAATTGACCTCTGTGAGAGACCACACAAAATTCTGGACAGCAAACTCAAACTCTATACAAATTTTGTAACAAACCGCTTTATCTTTCAGACAGCCGCAGGCTTCGAACATCCTGACCCTCTGCAGAATCTCTTCCAGCATCATCATCAATTCCAGCAGCAACAGCTGGCTTTAGGGTAAGGTAATTTCTATTTTCATCTCTTTTTCTATCTTTGACTTCTTCATTATCGTATAAAACAGGCCAGAAGGCCAAAAATCATTTTAAACCTTCCATACCCTTGCCCATCCCTCAATCCCGCTCAACTTTTAGTCTTCCACAACACCAGCTTCCACCTCATCCCATGCTGCAGCATCCACTCAGCGCCGGCGCCATTCCAACCCTACCGCCTCATCATTTCATGTCTCATCCATTTTTCTTTAATCACCCCGCTTTCCTACAACATCAACTCGTCGCTGCGGCGGCTGCTCCAACGCTGATGGCAACGACAACCGAACGAGCCAATATTCCGCCTCAGGCCGTAAAACCGTCGATTCAATCCGACGTGAAGGCATTCACCGAGAAGAATCGACCGATCGATCGCAGTGTGGAGAAACTGCAGACCGTCTCCGCAGAGGTCAGATCGCCGTTGGCGTACTCGCCAACAAAAGAGTTGAGAAAGGTCGAGATTGTTCCTGTTGAACATGTATTAGAAACTCTCGTAACAACAACTCAAACAATCATTTTAACGACGACAACAACTCAAACGGCCCCTACAACGACAACATTAGAGCCCAGAACAACAAATTTACCGCAGAAAATCGAGGAAGATCGGCAGAAGGCGGAGAAAAATGGGGTAAGTGAATTATTGTTGATTTTAACTTTGGGAAAAGATTGTTGAATGTCTCGTTTGTACGTTACAACCGTTAGCTAAGAATTTCATGAACTCATAGACGGTCTACCGTCATGGACGGGATCTAGAGGTCAAAAGCGCTTCCCATTGCAGCCAGGAAGCTTTCCGATCCCTCATACACCGAAAATAGCGTTCTTTTTATCGCTCCTCAAACGAAGGATGTTTTCGGTGCCATATAAGAAAGTATTTGACAGCATTTGGATGCATTCTGAATGCAATGAGAAGCGTTTTTGACACAAACTCCTGTTCCTTACTGTATTTAGAGCCTCCATGCAAAATTTGGCAAAAGTCAAAGCATTCCATTCTTATTTATAGACAGATCTATCAATAAGACGTTCTTCTACACAGAGTTCTCAATATAATTCGATTTTCAGGAGACCCTCGACCTAATTAAGCACTTGAACTCGTCGGACTTGGAGAACTTCCTTCAGTCAGCCAATTTGACGACCAAAGAAGCTCAACGATTCCTGAAACTGGTCGAAAAAGTAGGCTAACTGCCTATGATTACTTAGTCTTTAGGTTCTCGAGGAAGAACTGTCAAAACGACTGCATAACAAGACACTCGATGGGGATACTGTAAGTTAACCAGCTCTATTTTTCAACAAATTGATATCAATATCTGGCAAAATGATTTTCAAATTTCAGATCGACAATCACGAGGTGAAAACGGTCGATACGCATTTGAAATTTGATGAAGCTGATCTGCCAACAGTCTCACCTTCAGCTACATCAGCGCCGAAGCCTTCGACAACAACAGGAACACCAGTAATAGTCGCAGCGTTATCACAAAGATCCGGACCCGGCGAAAAATTGACCGGCTCAACGGTGGCAATCCACTCACTCGAAGATGTTCGGAAACGAGAACAAGAAGAGTTCGATAGATTGCTAGGACAAATTGTCTTGGAGACAAAGGATGACAATGACGAGAACGAGGATGACGATCTGTTATTGAGTGCGAATGGAGAGAAACCAGCGGTTACGCCGCGAAACAATTTTAGAGTAAGTTGCAGAAAAGCCAAACCAATGTCAGGTATCTACATTGGTGAGTAGACATGGCTCTTACACAGGGCAGAAAATCGCAGCATGGCGCCGGTGGCCACGTATATTTGTGGAACTTTTATTAAAATAGACGGTCTTTTCAAATGTACTGTCAAATTAAGGTTAGATATCTAAACTGGTAACTAATGCCGAAACAGACTATAATAATTACGATTTGCCACAAAATTTAATTTATGCCTAATACCCAGTCCCGCACTGTATTGTAGGATCGATCTTGCATAAGCTAAAGTTTTTAACCTTAATTTAGTACTGTATTTGAAAACAACGTTAATTTTTAAAAAAATCCCAAATTTCTGCAATGTTAATAACTATTATCACTGAATTTTCAGCCCACTACTCGGCATCCTCCGAAGACCGAGTTCGAACACCTCGTCGAGGACTATCGTTACCGCCTCAGCAGTTCCAACGGCTTTAATGACCTGATCAAAGCGTTGCGGAATGCGCACATCGGCTTCTTCGATCGATCCCCCGTGAAACGAAGGCCTATTGGGAAATGATTGGCATAAAGGTATTATACTTCTTCCTAGAAGGAGGAAATTGAGTTGAAAATTGCTCTAAAACTTGAGATATGCTTCTGCGGACGACAGTGTAAATATTCACCACATTTAATGTAAATAGCGCCTAATTTATCGAATAAAACGAACCGCCTTATCGAAGTTATCGACAAAATCTGCTGTAATAACAATCAACAAAATAAAAAAAGAAAAAAAATCAACAAATTGTATAAAAATAACAATATAACCGAAAAAGTCTTGATAGGTCTTTGCACAGTGCGGGCGAGATCGCAAAGTGCATTTGCGCGACAAAAAATCTGCACGGTGTGATTGGAAAACGCACTGTGCAATCTCTTCGCGCGACAAAAGTGGTGACTTTCGGAGAGTTCCCTTTTCACTGTGCATTTTAGCTCATCGCCGTTGGCGGAAATGCGGCAATGTCTTCGCACCGTGCAGACAAGACTTCTCGACTCATCAAGTAAAATAATTCCTACAGATCACAAATGTTTCAACTAAAAAAGTAGACCGAATCCTTGATGCAGTTGAGGTCGAGTTCGCCTTTCTCGATCTTGGTGGTCAATTTTTCATCAATTTCCCTGAGGGTATTTGAGTCAAGAAGTCGAGCTAGGCTCGGCGGGACAAATGTTTGCCGGAGGTCCTGAAAATATTTTTAAAAAATTTTATTTAAAAAATCTCGAAAAAAATCTGTCAAAAACCGCTTACTCTCGCCAAATTCTCCACTATTGGACTAGAATGTAACGCAATAAACTGTTCTCTGCAGATTTCATTCATCTTTTCTACATCACACGAATGAGTCCAGAAGCAATCATGAACCGCCGCAAAAGTTAACCCATGCTTTTTGCAGTTCAAAGCGGTCAGCATCATATGAGTGGAGTCTAGAGAGTGCACAAAGTTCGGAGGGAAGGCATTTGTCTGAAAATTTTCGGAAATTTATATTATCCATGGTTAAAAATATATTCTTCATGGAAACTTTTGATTTCAAACATAATTTTTTGGTCTTTAAATCCTTTCTAGACATATAAATAGACATAATCTAACTGAAAACTACCATCAAAAGCTCTTTTTCAATAAAAATTATATTATCCATGATAAAATTTTACATCAAAACTCAAATTCTCGATATCTCAAAACCTTTAGAAAAACTCTAAAAGCCACAATAACATCAGAAGACTTTCTAAATTACAGTTATTTTGTCAAAAATTATATTATCCTTGACCAAATTTATATTATCCATGATAATTTTTGTTTGCAAAAGGTCAAATTTCTTTCTCAAAACGCCTCAAATGCTCTAAAAACCTCACCTGTTTGCTGAGGATCGGTACTAAACACAATTTGTTGTGTTTTTTGGCGGCCTTCACATATGGTTGAGCAACTGGCAACCCCAACGGAGTGGTCCATTCGATTGGTCGCATGAGTTTCGTTGATATCGAAACACAGCTTCTGAACCAGTCTTTCAGTTGCCTAAAAAACAAGGCATCATTCGTAACCTAAACATCGAAAAAAATCGAAAAAATTATATTCCACATACATTGAGGCCTGAAAACTTTCATTCAAACTGTCCAAAGTGAGGTCCGATATGTAGGCGGAGAACTTGCCCAACTGCAATACGACAAATGACGTCATTTTCAACAAATTTTAATTAAAAAATACAAAAACTTGCAAAAAATCTCACTTTTTCGCCGGGAATTCCAAGCGCTTTTAATTGTCTTTTGATTTGTAGAACCGCGCCGAATCTTGTCACTCCGTAAACAGTGGTCATAACCGTTTGTTTGATTACTTTCCTGGGCATGGAATCTTGGAGGTAGTTGCGGAGATCTTGGGCGATTTCTCGGGTCTTTTCGTCATCGCAATTCTCATGGGCCAGACGCTTTTCTTCCACTCTAAAATATAATAAAATCATAACAAAAACGCACACAATACAATATATAGTCATAATTGAAATTTTCATCGTCCAAACCCACTACATGGCAGAAAAATTTACCAAAAAATTTTTCGTCTCATCATGGATGATATAAAAAATTTCTTAAAATTTCAAACGCAATTAAAAAGTCTCGTATTTTACCAGTCGCATATCAAAAAACAATAACTTTTATCTTTTCAGTCAAAAAACCTTAATTTTTTAAATTGAAACAGACGGTAATTTTCGAAAAAATGATAAAAAATTTACAAGTTTTTGACAAAGGATAACTTTTAGTAACGTATTTTATCTCCTACACTTGTTCACCTGCTGTTAGTATTCTTTTAACTCCAAAAATTTCGGATATCATCAAAAATTCCAAAAAATTTCGCATTTTTAGCATGTACAATATCAAAAAAAAAACTCATGAATCACTCAAAAAATAATAAACCAAACCAAAACGTGTCCTAAATCAATTTAAAATTCCTTTCCGTCATTATAAATCAAAATTTTTACCTAAACTAAAAAAAAATTTCGATATTATCAATGACAAAAATTTTTTCAACTCAAAAAACGTTCAAAAATGCGCACCTGCTTGCGACACTGCTATAAATATCCGTTGGCTTCTGGCTTGGGATCAAATTCACTTCCGCGGCGCCTTTTAAGTCCCTTCCCATTGCTGCATAATGTTGAAATCCGTTGCAGCTCCCATCCTGATGTATTGGAAGGTGTGAAACGAATCTTTTCGGGTCGACGCCGCTCTGTAGAACATCTCGGATTTCGATGCAAGCGGCCAGAGTTTGCCACGGCTCTTCCGACTGCATCCACCACTTTCGGCCCGTCCACGGATTTTCGGCCGAATCACAAATCAGGCCCAAGTTCGTTGTAGCGTACGCCAGCCTGTCCTGAATCGACTCCCGTTTCAACAAGCCTGTCAAATTGATACAGTGGATTTTCAGCCAGTCAAATCCGCGTTTCCCCATCTCCTTGCCTCGGGCGAATTTCAGAAGCGATCGGTTTATATCGTCTCCCATGTGATTTAAATGTGGGGAGATCGGATACACGCGGCCGCGAAAGTCCATATTGTGGGGGAAATAGAGGACTTCGTCGCGGAAATGGCGAGCCAAGACTAGTCGATACATTAGCCAATACCAGAGAGAATTTGTTTCATTTCTGAAAAAAATTGAGTAAAAAAGTTATATTGTACTAGGCAAAAAAATCGAAATTCCAAAAAAATCAAAAAAACCCCTTACTTTTCTTTGCTAGCTTCGTATTGCTTCTTCGAGAACTGGATAAATTCAATGCTCTCTACATCAGCGACTTTTCTGTGGGCTCCAAATTCCTCTTCGAAAGTTGGGACTTGCACTGTGCTGGGGTGCATTGGGATCGCCAAGTTGAGGAGAACTTCTTTTTGATCGGATTTGAAAGACAAATCAAAAGCGTGAGTCAATTCCTGAAGAGTCGCTTGGTTCAAAATCCATGGCGTTGAGCCCAAATCATTCAAGGCGTCGAAAACTGGGCGGGCTTGAGATCTGAAGATAAAATAAGGTAAAAAGAAGTGAAATCTTAACCCAAACAAAACGGAAACAAGATAGAGCGTATTTTACCCTCTAATAATTCGTCTAACATCTATCACAACTTATATTTTAGTTCAAAACTGACAAGATTCGCCAATTTGAGACATTTTATACCTACTACAATATAAAAAATCGATTGAAATCTTTTCTAAAGCCTTGAAAACCCGTAAACCACCCAAAAACATGTTTTCACCTTGTTCTTCATTACAATTCAATAAAATCGAGAAAAATTGCTTTTCAAAATATCAATTTACAAGTCTACCATATCTACTACAATATCACAGAACTTCCAAATTTCACCCCAAAGATCCTCAACACCCCCACGCTCCCTAAAACATTTCTTTTTTTCTTCCTTTCTCAATAAAACCCCAAAAATCATCAAAAATTCCACCTCTACCTACTACAATATCCCAGGTCCCTTCTTACCCATCTTTGATCCTTTTTCTCATTTCCACATTCACATTTACGTCTTTAAAGTCATATAGATTCCTCAGAGGCTCCGATTCTTTCGTATACATGGGTCCACATTGTCCTTTATCCATCCAGGGTCGAGGTGGTAGCTAAATTTTAAAAAATAATAAAATTTCGTCCAAAAATCGGTCAAACATAGAAAAATATTCCCTGAAAATCTCTCTTACGGTAGTGGGTAGCTCATGGAATGGAAAAAGCAATTTTTTGAATTGATGTTGTTCAATTAATTCGACCAGAATTGGATGAACTTCCAGCATTTTATTCACATTTATTTTGTATGAATTCTCGAGCCATTCCGATTTCTCTTCAATGTTGACGTTGCGGAAAGAAAATGCTTTGACATTTCCGCGTTTTCCTGGAAAATAAAAATAAATATTCAAAAACAAACAATTTTTTTATGTCATAGATAATATAAAAACCAGTTCAAATCTCAAAATCAAATCATCGCAAAACTCAAATCATAAGCTGAAAAAAATTTTCTTATACTATACCACCTCGAGTCACCGTATTCTACACTTTTTAAAGTCCGGAAATAACCCAAAGCAATCAAAATTACTCTAAACAATATCCAAAAATTGATCAAAATTTTTGCTAAAATACAAAATCTAAGCCTCAGAAACCCTAATCCACAATGTTCATCCCCTTACAATTCCTTTCAGACAATTTTTTCCACAAAATTACCTAAAATAACATGAAAACCATCTAAAACAATATTCAAACTCCATTTTAGACCTAATCAAACCCCAAACTTTCTCTTATAAAAGCTCATTCTCCCACATAGCCCTCACAAAACCTCTAATTATCCTATTTTCCTCTCAAAATTACCTAAAATAATGTAGAAACACAAAAAATTCTAAAAATTTTCAACTCACTTCTCCTCAATTTATTTGGTGGCACAAAACAAGAGTTCATCACCACGGACAATAAAAAGCTTCCCAGTTCCTCTGTACTTGCTTTTGAGACACTTCCAAGGGGGACATGAAAAGTTGGATCAACTCTTGCCTTCTTTGCACTTTCATGCCACCATTCCCTTAGGCTATAGACCCTCGGCAAATCCGAATCTCCCTCGAAATACCTCAAAAATTCCTCAAGCACCTCTTCGAAAATTTCCGATGAATTTTTAAGGACATTTGAGGTGAATTCTGAGTGCGCCAAGTCCAAAATCGAATGCGCTAAGGCGGTTTCAAGCTCCGGGATGGCCAAGACTTTCTGGCCTGTGCAGAGGGCCACATTCATGACTTCAAAGAGGCGTTCCGAAACTTTTTCCGTGTTCAGGCCATTGATAAAGAGGGTAACTGAAAAAAAGTTATATTACACTAGGTACACTAGCACAAGTTTTGTCAGAGAGTCACACAAAAAAAATTTTTTACTATAATATACGCCGCAGGCAATTTAGTTCGCATATAAAAATACTACGTTATACAACATACTGTAATATAAATTTTTGTCAACAACCGGCACAAAATGGATATGAACTGGTCAAATACCTCTTCTGTAGCCTAGACTTAGCAATGAATTAAAAAATACTGTGAGATCACCTTTCTGGACCAAAAATTTACTTTACACATGGTTAGCATCGATGAATTTTATTCAAAATATTCCAATTCTTTAATCAAATCGATGAAAGACCTCCAAGTCAAGCTCCAATTACTTCAATTCTTCACTTCCAACCGCAAATCTCCCTTTTCGAACCAAAAATTATATTACACTAGACATCAAAAATAAATTTTTTGCTAAAAAAAGTCTGATAACCCAAATCAACCCTTCCGAAACTCCTTACCGTTGACTTGTGAGACTTTTCCTCGCATAATCTCAAATGTGTTTTGAATCGCCTCCTTCCATTGCCACTCTTTCAGCAAAATTTCCATTGGCCGTTCAATCGAATTTCTAGCAAAATTTTCCACCGTGATACAATAATTCTGCTCTCTCAGCAGAAGCTCTCGAAACCTCTGCTTCAATTCTTGTTTGGTCCAATTTTGTGTTATGAACGGGTTTCCTTTATATTCTTCTTCACTGCACGGTGTATTTAGACTCTCCGCCAGAGGGCAATTACTGTATTTTATGGATTCTTGTGGCTCTTCTCGGGGGATACGATCGAATCCTCGTTGAATGTACTCCTTGATAATGTCAAATTCAACATCGTTGAAGAAGATTCGATTCTGTTTTGGGAGGTGGGACGTGGTCTAAAATCATATCATATTTTAGATGTTAGAGACAAAACCGTCAAAACAATTCTTTCGATATTTATTCCTCATGTCAAATTCAACATAAAATTAAAACTAGCAGTCGAAACAAGTGGCTTAAAGTATAAAAATTTATCAAAAACTGTCATGGATAATATAAAATTGGATAAAGATTGTTAATTTTCTCAGCGATACTTTTTGAAAACACCAGAACACACACTACATTAAATTTTCAGCTATCTAAGAACAATTCCACATCTATTTTTGGCCAAAAATCATCAAATTGTTTCATGGATAACATCAAAACTCATATCTCAAAAAATGTTTTCCAAACCCTTCAAACTCAACTCACCACCATTGTCAACCGTCTCTGAATTCCCGGTACCACTCTTTCTCGCTGTTCTTTCACCTCTTCCGGCAAAACTTTCACTTCATCCAGCTTCGCCAAGCAAAATGCGACAGCTCCAGTGACATCATTCGATGTAAGCGGAATGCCGGGTAGAACTTCAAAAAGATTGTGGAAGAATGGAATCGCCTCTTGAGAACGCAGAAACTCAAAATCCGACGACTTTGCGGACAAAAAATTGGAAACATGTTTCAGAGCTGATGTGAATATCTAAAACAATACAAAATTTGGATAAAAAACGGCCTTACCTCTCCATAATCAGCCGAGCCATCGATGACTTCCTTGGATTGCGTTAATCTGGCAAGGAATCCGAGCAATGGCACTAGTTTTTCATCTCGAATATGGCTAAAACATCAAAAATGTCATGTTTATCTAAATCAAGGTCCAAAACCCACAAATTAGGGGCTTTTATTGTGCCTAAAAATGAAGAAAAATATCGGAAACTACTTACCAAATCACAATATGCTCAATTCGTTTCCTTTTTTTCTCATTTGAATACCTTCGATGCTCTTTTTTCAGTTCGGTGCTCAAAAAATCCGCAATTTTCTGTTCCCATTCCAATCGAGTCACTGAAATTTTGTCCTTCTTCGCCTTTGCCTCTTTCTCCACAACATTCTTGGGCTTTTCAGCCGGCAGTGCGGTGCTATGTCGGATAAAACGACAATTTGAGCATCTGAGGACCCGAATTCCGGCTCGTTGAAGCATAAGGCGGCTAAAATACGACTCAAAATCAATTTTAAATACCTCACACAACGCTGCTATTATGTTTACGACTATTAACCGCTCAAACGCTTAAATAATCTCGGGTTTTTACCGATTTTTTGATCAAAAATATTAAGTATAATATAATCAATACGAAAAATTCGTCTTTACTTCCATGTCAACAATAAAAATAAGTAACAAGTGACCTAAAAATAACAAACATGTCAAAAAATCCTAATATTTTAGCTCTTCAGACATCGAATCATCATTTTTTATATTGTCCATGATGATTAATATAAATCTGATCATAGACTGGTTTCCCTTCTCGCTTCTGGTCCAAATTGGTATTGATCGCAGATCTCTTTGAACAATGGGCCACATGAAACCTTCGCTTTGAGCTTTGTGGCCAATAAATATGCGCCGGAGAGTTTTCGATGGAGGGAGTAGATCTCTTCTGGAGGTGCTTTTAGTCGATGTTCTAGCATGATGGGGACCAATTTTTGGACTCGGGCTGTGACATCCTGGAACATAATGACTAATCATTCAGAAATCTTAAAACCAAAAACAAAAGACATTTTTCGACAAAAATTATATCATACTAGGTATTTAATATAAATTTTCGATTTTTTGTGATTCCACTGGTTTAAGATTAGGACTGTTTACTTAAACAGGTCGTTTGTGAAATTCGTGAGCTAATTTCAAGCTTTTACAGCCATAAAATTAAAGAAAAGACTAATTTTTTCCAAAAAATCGCTCAAAATCCCAAGGTTTGACAAAAAATCGAGAAAATATTTGAACTACGACAATTTTTCAAAACAACTTGATTGAATATTAAATCCATCCTAAAGCAAATCGTATTTCACCCTAAACACACAAAAAATCCCAAAAATTCTCACCTGCCGTCCAAAGTCATAAGGTTCATCAGCTACCAAAGTCTCCGCCAAAATGCTAATCGAGTCCACATGGGCTTTCTCCATTACTTTATCTTCAAACCCAGTTAAGAATCCAATCTCTCGAGAGTATCTCAACATCGCTTCTCGATCTTCATTATATGCACCTTGAAGGATCTTCATGTATTTGTCAACAAATTCCTTTGGATATTCTCGTGCAGCACCAAAATCAAGAAGGATTAAGCGGTTCTCGCCAGTTTGTGGGTGGATTCCGAAGTAAAAGTTGGACCAGTTCGGGTCGGTCTGAAAAATTTGAATTTTTGATGGTGTACTAATAAAAATTAGCCCATTTCGGATAAAAAAGTCCAAAAAGATCTAAATAATCCTGTAATAATAGTAGACAACCTTATCTGCAATCTGGCAACCCTAAAAGCTAAAAAAAACACCAACATTCAAAGGAAATCTCAAAATTTAGGTAACAATGCCTAGTACAATATCTCAACATTTCCAAAACTTCTCACCTGCATAAATCTGAACAAGAAGACTTCCTTTAAGCACAATTCCATGAACTTTGCTGCAATATAATCTCTGACTTCTTGCGGTTCATTAACACATTCATCGACAGGTTTTCCATCGATAAACTCTGTTGTCAAAATTTTCTTCGACGATAGATTTGAAAACACTCCCGGGATGAAGAAACTGTCATCGTTGCTCAGATACTCTCTCATTCGTCCGATGGCTTCGGCTTCACGGATATAATCGCATTCTAATTTGAGCTCTCTTCGAGCGACTTTAACGAATTCTTCCAAATACATGCCCTTAGGGAAGAACCCGCCAAATCGCAAGATTGAGACGAGATTTTGAATATCCGCGTCGATTCCCTCCGCTACTCCTGGATATTGAACCTTGACAGCAAGCTTTTTTCCATCCAGTGATGTTGCTTTATGAACCTGAAGATCAGAAAAAAATAATTTTGAAAATGACTTACTTGACCAATGGAAGCTGCTGCAAACGGTTTCTCATCAAACTCGGCAAAGAGTTGGCGCCACTCTGGACCGAGCTCAGCAGAAAGTTGCTGTTTCACTTGTTTTATCGGCATAAAATCCGCACTGTGCCGAACTCGATCAAAAATATCAAGCCAATATTTGGGAATTAAGGTCTCATCTAAAAACAAAAATTTTTAACAAGATAACTTAAACATCATTTCTGTAAAAATTATCAAATTATTTATCTTGACGTCAAGTATAATATAAAAATTTTAAAAATTAAACTTTAAGTAACTAAATTTTTATCGACTCCAGCTCGTTCAGAGATACAGAAACGTTTTCAACATCAAACTCAAAATTTTTATTACAATACGTCATATTTTTGATCTAAAGACCAAGTACAATATAAAAAACTCACCTTGAATACTCAACATCTGTCCTAGTTTCAGAGCAGCCCCTCGAACTCTACAGAGTGTCTCAACAACTCTTTCAGCATTTGCAGCAGTCAAAAATGGATTTTGAGCTTGAACATTAGCATCGTTGATCCCAATTGTTCTTCGTCCAACTTCCGCAACTGCCCCTGATCCCAAACCAAATGCCAAAGCACCGAAATTTGCTACTCGTGCTAATCGACTGGCCGGAACCTTACGTTCCTGCGATTTGGAGAGGTTTTTGTTGTTGTAATTAAGATCAACTCTGTAGTCCTAAAGAATAACATAAAACAAGCACTTTCTACCTTTGGAAGTGAAGGCCGATAGACTTTTTGATGTCTATCCTTTGGAACTAGAGGTACTTCAGTTATTCGAGGAGATTTTTTGATTATAACACCAACTTTTTGAGCTTCTCTGATCAAAACTTCTTCTTCTTCAGGTGTTAATCCCTCCGGAATTGGATTGAAGACATTCTCTTCGACCTTATTATGAATATCCAAAATGCTTGAGGTGGCCAGAGGTGTGGCAACCCTTTCTAGATTGATCTTAGTCTGATCTAAGATCGGCTTCACTTGTTTATCAATGATTTCCCGGGTTTGCTTCATAAAGTTGCGGGTTTCTTTCTCAAAATCAAATCTAAAGGCAAAGGATTAATACAAAACGCAAAAAACTCACCGATTCCTCCCATAATTCGGATCGTCGAAGGGTCGGTGAACTTTCCCGGCAGCGATTATAGCCTCAAGGCTCTTCTTCGATAGAGTCTCGCCGAACCTTCGACCTTCATATCCCAGCTGACTCTTCAGAAGGAGCTGGATTGTTGTCAAAAGTGTGGAAACATCCTTTTGCCAGCCGCTTGGAGAAGACATTGTTTACATCACTACCTAATCAGTGGTAAAATTCTCAAAAATAAAATAAATTTCGTCAAAAAACGAAATGTAAACTTATTGACTTTTGTTGCGGAGTGTCACAAAATTATTGGATTTTTAAAATGACTAATTGGCACTTGAAAATTTTAAAATTTGGACCACTTCAAGCCGCTTTTGAATGTTTGTGACATTTATGGAGATTAGAAGTTGATGTATTTACCTTTTTCTATCTGATGGTTCATTTTGCTTAAAACAATATCAAACTTGTCAAATTTTGTGTTTGTTTACTTTGTGCGTAATCTCACAACCGCGCTTATCATGTTTTTTTGTCGTCTTCATTTAAATTCGTAAGATTTATAACTGTTCTTTATAATTTATTTTGATTAGACCTCCGTATCTAAAATAAGGTCCTAATTCTCAAAATTGAACCCCTTTCGTCTTCAGCACTTAATTCCCGAGACAATAGCACTTCGTTTTCGGGAAATGAAACATTAAAACGCCTGTGGACAAACAATATGGCGCATTCTGAGCGCGTTTTATCAGTAAGGAGGGGAATAAAAATGGGGGGAAGAATGCGTCTCTCCTCAAAAATACTCATAATCTGGGAATTCGTTTGCCCCGGAGGGCAATGAGTTTCCCGCCTTTTTGGAGATTTTGCATGATTTATTTGGCTTTCACATGGGTAAGTTGATAAAAAAATCAATTATGACGAAAATTTGAATTTTTTGAAAATTTTATTGCCTGAGGCGCGGTGTTCAGTTATCTCTGAAACTGTGTGGTAATTAAGAATCAAGGTGTCTAAAAATTTTTTAAACATTTTTAGCCCGCGCTTTGCAGAAACAGATTTTTACTTCAAAATTTAAAAAAAAATCTTAGTACCAAATGCTTAATGAGTCAAGTTTAGGTCAATGCACAGACCCCACGGACCTACAGTAACTCAATATTGTACGTAAATGACATTGAGATCACGGTGAATGGAGATTTTGAAAAACAAAATCAAGCCTACCTCATTATGGATTTTAAGGCCACCTTTGGCGATCTACGGTGAGTGTGGGGAATGGGAAATACCATTTAACGCTTTAAAGAAAAATTATGCACAAATTCTTTTTTATGGCCCACCAACACACAGTTTCCGCCAAGTCAGAATGTGGTTTCGAGAAAAGTGTCATTTTGTCTCAAAAAATATCCAAAATTGGTTGATCCGGTAAAGAAACAGCGCATAAAGTCGCAGCTTGTGGTTTGTCGACTTCTACCGTATAGGGTAGTGTTTCCAGAAAAAAAATCAATTGTTTCCGCACAAAACTGGAAAATACATGGCCAACAATGTTTTTCCTTCTGACCGCTCTCCGCATTTTACGCGCTCTTTCGGCCGCAATGATCGTTAAACATCTTGGCTGCCCCTGCAAAGCGTGAGCTAAAATTTTCAGGAGTTGATATGGGGTTTTTTCGGAACTGTGTCCAAAATTTAAAGAAAATCTGCGTTGCACTTGAGGTATATATTATATATGTAATACTTCCCTTGTTAGTCAAAGACGTCGTTTAAAAAATTCATTTTCTAGTGGAAGCGTTGTTGTTCATGGAAGAGAACAGTGCCAACTGATGGAGTCTGGCAAGCCCATTACTTGTCGTATTAGTCAAGTGGCATTTATGATTGAAAATCCTGTCGTATGTTATCATTTTTTGTCCTATTTTATATTATCTTCTAGACCGCACTTTATATTGAGGCTCTACCGTCGCTAACGTTTTACGACAAGACCAAAGATATCGAAAATCTGACGTCAACTCCGTTGTTCAACATTCGCAACGAAACTTTCAATCAAACAACGCCGACGCAAGTGCGAACGGTGCTAAATTCCAGGAGCTGGTAGGGTTGCAGCCGGTTCTAAGTCATCATGTTTAGGCCGATAACTCTGAATTACCGGAAAGGATGTAGCGATGAGCATTACTATGGCTTTCAGTGCAACGTTCAATGCTTTCAACCGCGTGAAAACGAATGTTACGAGTGCAATACGGTTACTGGAGGAAAGATTTGTTGTGATAATACTGATGTGGACCAAGGTAAGCTTATTGCTATTATAGAAATACCGTTTGCAGAGAAAGTGGTCCAAGTGCGACGCTCAGCTTTTGATGAAACTTGGCACAAATTTAGTTAAATTTCTTGGAAGATATATGCAAAATTTCTAGCTAGCGTTTTGCAGAAACGACCGAGATTTTTAGGCCGAAAATTGGCAAAAAAGTGGCACTTTTTGCAAATTTTGGTATATAAAGTAGCATGCCTTTCACCATAGAGAGTGTTTCCACAAAAAAATCAATTTTTTCTACGCGAAGCTAAAGATTTTTTACTTTTTCTGACCTCTCTCCACCTTTTGCGTACTCTCTCGGCCGCAATGATCGTTGAATATCTTGAAGGCCCATGCAAAACGCAAGCTAAAATTTTTAGGAATTCAAATGTGGGTTATGCTGGACGTGTGTGCAAAATTTAAAATTCTAGTTGTACGAGTTTTTAAAGGGCCAGAACGGCTACTTTTAAATTGCGCTTTTTGCGGCGTGTGAAACGAAATGTCAAAAAAGTTTTTTTAAGTCCTGCAGCAAAAACAATGGCGACAGAGTTGCAAACGGTAAAATAATAATTATTAAGCAATTATTCACCATTATTTCTTTCCGTTGTTATTGTTATTGGTACAGTAGACAAAGACAATTTTTGGACATTTCGTTCCAAAGCGCGATTCATAAGTAGCTGGACTGTCCCTTCAAGACCTATTATAAAACGTTTGTTGCCCAACGAAAATTTATATGTTATTTAAAAAAACGCTGCGCAAAGATTGGACCGTGATTTTTCAGATACTTGTCTATACAAGAATGGAGTGATTCCCCCTGGTCGAAATTGCGATGAGCGATTGAAATTTCTTGGAATAGACTATGACAAAGCGGCATCTAGAAAAGACCTGTTCTTCTGGTTGATGTTGGCTTTCATTTTGTTGTTTGTATTGGCATTACTGTTGCTCATAATGGCGATCATTTGGGCCTTTAGTAACAAACGGTAAGCTGAATATAACATTTTCGAGCAGAAAAAAGTCAAATTTGAATTTAACCTATTATAATATAATACTTCCTGTCCCAAAAAAACTCCTTTGTTCTTAGGAAATACGAAGAATCCAAGGAATTCATAATCAACCGCGACTATTACGAAGAAAATCGCACATATCCGCAAGCAGTCAGCAATTTGAATGCAGACACCAACCAATCCAACCTGAATATCGACCAATACGACCGGTCGCTGCGTCGCAAAAAAGATCCTCCTCAATCGCCAACGCCGGAACGGAAGCGGCGAAAGCCGGCGTTCCAAGAGGACGATGACGAAAGCTCTACCTTGGATTATCTGCCCTTCCATCGAGAGCAGCGGCCGTACGCGGTCAGCACGATTTTGCAACCGCCTCAGCGACGAAGGAGGCTCGAACAAGTCGTTTGAATGATGATTTAAGAGTGCGAATTAATAAGGAAAGCACTGCAAGTGCGACGCTCAGATTTTCTTTAAACTTTGCGCACAGATTGTAGATAATCCTGAAAGTTTTAGCTGCAGATCAAGCTGAGGTATTGAATTATTTTTACGGCCGAGAGAGAACACAAAACGAGGATAGCGGCCATAAAGAAAACACTTTTTGAGCCATATCTTTGCGAGTTTCGTACGGAAAAAATTGTTTTTTTTGTTGGAACATTACTCTGCACGGTAAAAATTTGCATGCAACTTTTCATGCCAAAATTTTGACCTAAAAATCTTGCATATGTCATAGAAAACATAATTTCAAGTTTGTGCCGTTACTTCAAAATCTGTGCGTTGCACTTTGAGCGCTTCACTTGTAAGATTTTTATTAATTTTATTGATACTTACTTTAAAAAAATACTGCCAAAGCTTTTGTAAATAAAAAATGATTTGTTTTGAATTGGTAAAAATTGTCATCACCTTTGTTCCGAGCAGGGTATTTTTGTGTTATGTACAACGAGCATTGTTTTTACAGCAAATTTTTGATTGCAAAGATCATCAAGCAAAGGAATGCGTTTTTTGAAAATCGCCGGTTACTGTCAGCCGACCAGATCGCAAAATAAATTGAAGAACACAGGTTACGGATGCCTTTTTTGCGTTCAAAAATAGACCAAAAGTAGACGGGGATGATGAATTAGACGGTATTGTTTATGATTAATTTTAGAAGTTTTGGTTATTACAATAAAGTTTGGAGAGATCGAAATTGTAAGAAAGTTCAAAGGGATTACTGTATAGTTTGGGGTGAGATAATACAAACAATCGTATATTTTGCGGAATACGAAATAAGTTACGCGACAAATATGGTCCGCCGGCCAACTTGACCGTCTGTCACGTTATCAAATTGCCGTCATTTTGGTCTTGTCAAATTGCTCGGTCATTTTGAATGTCAAATTGAATTTTTTTTTAAATTTTTTAGAATTTTGCCAAAGATCGTCAATTTTTCCCGCAACAAAAAATTTTCATGCCAAGAATTCTTGCAATTTACTGCAAGAAGCCTTCAGTTTCACTGACTCAATTTGTCAATGAGAATTTAGATGACAGCGACGGCGGAAACAAAAATGTTCCGAAAATGGGTCTACTAAACTCTTTTTGTTGTCATAAGCTGTTCTTTTAATTTTTACATGGGCTTAAAGGAACAGTACAGCTACTTTTGAGTTTCGTTTCTTACGGCATGTGAAACGAAATGTCTAAAAAAGTTCCTTCGTCTACCGTTCTAATAACAACGAGAAAAAATAATAGTAGCAGTCGACATGCTTACTGATAATTATTTTATCGTTTGCAACTCTGCCACCTTTGTTCTCGCTGCAGGACTTAAAAAACTTTTTTGACATTTCGTTCCCACACCGTAAAAATCGCAATTCCAAAGTAGCTGTTCTAGCCCTTTAAGCATGTTTGAAGCCCCTATACTACCTTGAACAATGTTTTTTGTAATTAGACGGCTTCAAACCGAAGGGACGGCAAATCTTTTTTGATAAATTTCATAAAGATCTGTCGTATCTTGAACACTTATTTTTCAAGGAAACGTAAAGCCCTCCAATAATTTTTATCTGCAAATTTTGTGTCAAAGAATTTTTGGTTTCTCTGCAGCCCAAACGTTTTTTGTGGCGTGATCTTCCGATCAGCTTCCCCAGAAAACCTTCAAAAATCGCAATAGACCCGTGCAAAGTCATGTAATCGTCACTTTTCTCATCACATTTTACTCCTTTCACGTGAACAGTAAACGCTTCAACTACCCAAAAGGCCGTTTTATTACATAAAGGTTCATTGTAAAGCGTCTGAATCAGATGGGTGATGAAAATAGTAGTTAAGGCAGTCATTCATCACTGTGAAGAGAAGGGAACGCATTTTAAAGATTACTTTTCCGTTTTTTGGTTTCGTTGAAAGCCCCCTTCACATCATACGGCTGACCAATGATAAGAGAGTGGGGCGAAAAGTTACACTGCGATGTGTTGATTACGAAAAGTTGTGGATCAAAAAGGAAAAGTTACTGTAAATGGACTTTGTCAACGTATAAAACAAAAAAAAGTCTGGAAAAATGAAAATCAAGCAAAGCAGAGCAATACAGTAACATCTATGTATAACGAATAGCAAAGGGCGATAAAAATATTCGTCATAGAAGAGCTTTAAAGAGCCAGAACAACTACTTTTGAATTGCGCTTTTTACGGCGCATGGAACGAAATGCCAAAAAAGTTTTTTTATGTCCTGGAGCGAAAACAAAGGCGGCAGAGTTACAAACAGTAAAATAGTTACATATTAGTATGCATATAGAATGTTACCATTATCTTTTCCGTTGTTATTGGTTCAGTAGACGAAAAAACTTTTTGGACATTTCGTTTCACACGCCGTAAAATTCGTGATTCAAAAGTAGTTTTACTGTCCCTTTAAACAAAATTAATCTAAGCTTGTGCCAAGTTACATTGAAATCCGAGCGTTGCACACTTCCCATGTAAAAATCTTCAAAAACAATGACTTAAACGGCCAGAACAACTACTTTTGGATCGAGCATTCCACAGCGTGGAAACGAAATGTCAAAAAAGTTTTTTTATCTCCTGCAGCGAAAACAAAGGCGGCAGTGTTGCAAACAGTAAAATAATTATTAGTAAGCATGTAGAATGTCATTATTAATCTTTTCCGTTGTTATTGGTAAAGTAGACGAAGAAACTTTTTGGACATTTCGTTTCCACGCCGTAAAAAGTGCGATTAAAAAATAGTTGTACTGTTCCTTGAAAAGTAAGTTTTGAGAAAATATTCAAATTTTTGTACCTTCAAAAGTTCAAAAATTTGCTGATGACTTTAAAATTCATATGTTTTCTCCAGAAAGTCTGAATGATCTCAAAAAATGTTTGTTTTCCTGGGCACGCTGTCCCATGAACTTCTTTATTCTCAGACTGTGATCGTCTTGATCGGCCTTGTGATCTTCCTCCCTCGGCTGTTGGTTATCAGGTGTTCCCCCGCTTGTGACCAGCCAATTTCCCGCCGTTATCATTCATTCCATCACACTCTTCATCCCTTGTGTTTCTTTGATCTTAAAGGTCTCTCCATTCGATTCTAACGATCTCGGGGAATCCCGGCTATTTCCTTTGGCCAACTGTCTTGGGATCCCTGCGTTTCACGTGTCCCACTGAGACAGCGTACTTTGCCCAACGCATTACCGAGCCTTTTGTCTTGAAACCAGTTCGCAGCCGTTTTTAAAAATCGACCGAACGATTGGTTTCTATTTTTGGGTGTGGAATCAATCTTCTAGCGAACTTTTGTGATCAAAAACATTGTGGAAAAGAAGAAGTGGGTTATCTTGGGCATTAGAATTAGTCATCATTTTGACAAAACAATGCTTTCTTCAAAGTTTGGGCTAGTGATTTGGTAGAAAATTAAAATACGGCATATTCAGTGCAGGTTAGGGTGATTTCAAAGAGTTTTAAGGATGAAATCAATTTGAAATTGATCGTAAGGGACAATAATGTGTTGTTAATCGAAAGAAGCCATCTTCAAGGCTTGATTAGACCCGTTATCATTGATAACGGTCATCAAGATCATACTTTAAAGATGGTATGTGTTGTTTGGTGCATAAACCATTACATAGCCAGTTTATCTGCTTTTACCAGGCTGTTCAGGCAGAAATCACCTTTAAAGGGACAGCTATAATACTTAAAGGGTACGGCTACTTACAGTACAGCAACTTTTGAATCGCGCTTTTTACGGCGTAGAAACGAAATTTCCAAAAAGTTTCTTCGTCTACTGTACCAATAACAACAAAAAAAATAATGGTGACATTCCACATGCTTTCTAATAATTATTTCACTGTTTGCACCTCTGCCGCCTTTGTTTTCGCTGCAGGACATAAAAAAACTTTTTTGACATTTCGTTTCCACGCCGTAAGAAGCGCAATTCAAAAGTGGCTGTTCGGACCCTTTAATGCGACTTCCATCCCTTAAAAAATGAGGTGAGGAAAAAAGCTCGTCATCTTTTCCATACCAGATACCAAAACTCAATTTCCATTCACCGATTTGTCATCATCAGCGTCTTCCACTTCCTCTTCACGTGCGTCGCAGTAAATGTACAGTAGTCTGTGACCATCGTAAATATAAGATAGGCGCTGTCTTTGAAACGGAGTCGGCGAGGGAACAAGACGAGATATCAACTTTTAAAGACGGGAGAAGAACTTTTTGATGAAGGTTCTTTGCTTCGGCAGTGTAAAAATAATTGAACCAAAAGATCATTCAGGAATTGCAACTAAAAAGCACACTGAAACTAGGTTACTGTAACTGAGAAATTCTGAGAAAAAGTTTTTAAGGAAAAAATCGATTTTTAGGCTGAAAAATCGTTGAAAATCGCCAAAATTTCGGGCCAAAACTTGATGAAATTTTGTAAAAATGATTTCGGTTGCAGGATACCGCATCTTTTGTCTGTTTTCATTTTTAAAGTGACATTTTATACGACAATTTTGTTTGTTCTTCAAAAACTAAACCCGGGTCCAACCAGTTGTTTTGTGCTTTAATCAACTGCCAAAAAAGGACTTGAAGAACATGCTCGTATCGGACAAAAACATGTGTCTGTCGAAAATACTAGAGTAAACATTACGCTGTTTACGTCTGTCGTCCAATTGCTATTTGCTGTGATATCATTTATGTCAACCTTGATATTCGAAGATAAAGTTCAAAGAGATCTTTGGTTTAAGTTTCCTTTTGCTTTTGAGGGGTGGACTTTGTTCTCTAGTCTGTCTGGGAGTCTAGTGATGTTGTGAGATCACTCTTTTGTTTTTGAATTTTTTTCTATGACCGTTTTTCTCAGATGGAAAAATGATGACTATCCTTAATATAATATTTCTTCGATTTTGACTCTACCTGCCTTCCACTTCACTTCTTTTTCTCCGATATCTCTGGAAACTTTATGAGTTGTCTTGATCTCTCATAACCAACATGATATTCACGTGGTTCTTTTCGTATTCTAGCATTTCTTCTCGCAATTTTTTCTAATCACTCTCCCACCAAATCTTTGCCCAGCCCCCATCGGAGCAACCGTTTTGAGAGGATCGCCGATGCGTATTCAAATGATAAGAATATGACCTCTTAGACGCAAACTTTTCTCTCCGTCTCCTCGACGGGCGGGGAGACGAGCGGGGGGCTGGACCTTCGCTTTTAAAAACGCTTGCCCATCAGTTTGAGAGAGCAGCGTCCTTTAAAAGTGATCTGAATCGGGTCAGATAAGAAGAGAAGTCTTTAAAGATAGCGGATGGTTTTCGTATCGCCGCTGTGGAGGATACGAGTTTATGGTTTATATTATACTTGATCAAGTGTAATAAAAAGACGCAATAGCTGCAGAGTGGGCTGGATTTTAGTATCAAATTTTGCAGAATAGTGCTTCCTCCTTGAAGTTTTGGAGAGTCTCTATTCTGTATTTTACCATTAAAATTTTTTGTGACATTTTGTTGTTTTTTGATTTTGTAGCTATTGGATATTTGTACCGTAATATAAAACATTTGCTTTTGATACAAAATGTTTGCTAAGTCTTTCTATAGCATCCTTAACTTGATTGTTGCCAAAATTTACAATTTCACCGCAAAAAGGACAGTTTTTCATTTTCCAATAATTTTGTGGCATTTCGTCGCATTCTAGAAAATCCGCTTTTTTCTTTTTTATTTTCTTCCGCTGCGGTTCACATGCCTCGAATAATGTGTTTTGCTTGTCGTCGCACGTCACTCACATTATATAAACCTTCAGACTGTCTCCAAAAACGTTAAAACCCTTCAAAATGTTCGCCCATTCCCAGAAGACCGAGATCGAAGAGGCCACTGCCATCTACACTGTCCGAAAACTGTTCGGCACACAAATGTAAGTCCTTATCAGTCGATTCTCATGTGAATGGATAAGAATTTTCGACGATCACTCGCGACTTTCAATGATCCGATATTGTTTTAGGTTGGCGAAACTCCGATCTCGATTAATTGATCTCCCCTGCAAACGATCTCGACTTAGCATTGAAAACAAAGAAGAATCTACAACTGACAAGCCTTCAGGCATTAATAATTTACCCAATGAGATGTTGGAAATGGTTTTTGGAAATTTGGACAAGAAAAGTTTGTTGAAAATCCGAGAAACTTGTTCAAGATGGGCAAATCTGGTGGAAAGGAAGCAAATCAGAGACCTCTTGCCTGTCGTGAATGTAAGTTAGCTTCGATTTTCTTGTCTCCGTTTTTAGGTCGTTTTAGCTTAAGAAAAATATGTTCGAAAATGTTATCCATAGCTTTCTAATACAAGTTTTTGAGCGAAACCTTTGATTTCTTTTCTTTTCTCCGACTTTCTAGATTTCCAAAGAGTCTCCGGGGCTTTTCACGTGTCGAGAAACATTCTCTGTTGATTAAGGAAGTGTTTTCAATTCTTATCGACGAAGGCGGACATTACACTAGGCACTACTGGAATTCTAAGATAAACAGGGTTGTTTATTGACCAATTACGGGGGGAGTAGCAAAATCGCTTGAGGACTAGTGTAATGCAGCTGAACTGAGCGGTTTCTTGATGTTTTTAAGTGTGAAAAAAAATCAAAGATCTCGATTTGATCTCAAGTGTAATATAGAAAGGCGCACAGGATTGATGAATATCACGTCAATCGTCTTTTATTTGCTTTGATATCGTTTTGAAATGATTTATAATTTATATAAGACATTAAAACAGGAAAGAAAAATCGGTCTTTCCACATGATCTGTAGTGTAATATACAGAATCAAAAGAATTGATAATATTTTTATAAATTTTTAGGTCTCTCGCCTCACAATCACTTACGTCAAAGAATCAGCTCAATATAAGCTGGCCTGGTGCCAATATCCCGGTTCAAATGACGAGCCCGCCATTCGAGAACTCTTCCTCACAAAGGATGATATAAATCATAATGTTTCCTTCAAATTTTCCTTCAACCAACTGAACTTCCAACGCCTGATCATCGAGAACTTCCCCAAAGGAGCGTTGACCGATCGATTTGTTCGCTTTTTGTGTCAACAATTCGAAAATTGCCGAAAATTTGAGCCAATCCAGCTGAGCTTGAAGAATGTGGACCTCGGAAAGCTGTCGTCGGATGTGATGAAGAGTTTGTTGACGGCCTGTGCCGCCAAGTTGGAGGTCTTGGAGTTTTACGGGATTGATAATGTGGCTCCGGACTTGATTACCGATGAGCATGTTCTTCTTCTTGGCAATAACAAGGTCCGAAGGTTGAGCATTCAATTCAAGGACGAGGAACACATGGAACACGATGAAATTCAGTTGACTGACACAAGTCTGGAGACTTTTACGGAGCGCGGGATCTTTCCGGCTTTCACAATTAGTCGATGTATGGTTACGGTACCAGCGGTTTGTAGTTATGTTACAGTAAGTTTTTGTGATTTTTTGGTTTTTAGGCAGTTTGGAGACTGAAAAATAGAATTGAAATCAAATTAGGGATGGAAATGACATTTTCACAGTTTTTTGCAATTTCTGAAAAATATGTCATGATGACATATTTTTCGGAATTTTGGGAAATTGTGTCCAAATGAATTTTGGACATGTAGAACATGTTTTAAAGCTTGGAATTTGGCATATTGTTTTTGGTATCAATGAAAAAAAGATTTTTTGACTTTTTAAAAAAATTTCAAATTTTTTTTTTCCGACTTAAAATGAAATTTTTGCAGGAATGGCTGAACAAAGTCGCCGAATCTGAAGCCCTCAAATCCCATTCGTTAACCCTCAGCGACTGCCCAAACATGTCCGAGGACGAGTTCGAAGCCGAATGCCAACGCCACGGCCTCAATATCCGAAAATATGTGACGGAGAACACGGCCAAAGCCCCGGTGGAATCTCAACAGGAAGGAAGTCTGTGCACATTCACTGTGACCTCCCATCATCCCCAACAAACCTTCAACATCAACTTGTTCACCGCGAAATCCGAGTGAATTTTTTTCAAAAATTGTTTTTGATGTCTAAATGTATATAAGGGTAAATAATGTCCTTAAATGAGCTCCGAAGTCTTTGTCTTCCTCAATGTTGCTCCCATGGAGCATGTGCAATCCGATGTATAAAAGATTAATATTGTCTTCCATGAAGAATCCGTTGTTCGCTTTCGAATTTTTCTTTGATCTCAATGATAATGTATAGTCGATTTCTCGCAAGAGAATAAAATATTGTGCGATTTTTTTGGAGAAATAATTCGAAATAAAAAAAATTAATTCAAAACTAAAACAAGATTTTTTTTGCAAACAGTTACTAATAACCGGTTTTACAACTCACAAATATCCGTTGAGGTCTAAATTAGACATTGAGATGATTTTTTTTATTTCCGAAAATTTCGTCATGATGACGGATTTTTTGAAAATCACCTGAAAATTTGCTATTCTTTGCAAAATTCTGATCGAAAACCTACTGAAACATTTTACAATGATACTGATTTTGAGATGACTTTTTGTTTTTCCGAAAAATATGACATCATGATATATTTTTTGGAAATCGTTTGAAAAATGTCGCAAATTTAAATCACAAGCATAACAAAAATTTTTACAAGGCCTATTAAGTTTTGAGATGATTTTTTCGTTTTCCAAAAAAATATGTCGTTATGACATATTTTTTTGAGATCGCCTGAAAAAGGCAAAAATTCAAATAACAAGCATAACATAAAGTTTTTTCGATGTCTTTTGTTTCGGTGTTGAGATGATTTTTAAATTTACAAAAAACATGTCATGATAATGATTTTTTTGAAAAAACAAAAATTTAATTCCAAATTTCGGTCCATAAAAATCTCGGAGAAAATTAGCTTGCCCCTTATTTCCTCATTTTTCTTAAAGAAGTGTGTGTCAATTGCCAAATTTGGCCTTCAAAATTCCTTGGAAATTGCGTGTAAACGTCTTGAGCAGCCGGCCCAATTAATCTCACGCGCAATTCCCCCATGGGTTGTATAAGTTAAACAGCGGATTTCCATTTTATTCGGCTTGAAAAACGGCGGAGGGGGGTTTCGAATCGTTGAGGAATTGTGTCCAATTAATTTGCGGAGCGGTTTGGAGGAGTTTCGAATCAACAAAGGAAAAGTGTTTTGGGTTTCTTTAGAAAAGTTCGTTGTATTAAAGCCTGGCTGCTTATCGCTGAGGTTTAAAATACGTCAAAGCTTTGTGAAGTCTTTTTCTTTTTTCCAATCAGATCATATAGCGCCAAAAAAAGGATTTTACGCGATTTTCTGGTCAAAATGGGGCAAGACGTTGACGTGTCTTTGCAAATTTTGCCAAGCCCATATTTTTTAAGGCTGTTTGCCATAGAGGTCAATATTTCAACTAAAAAATCAGCTTTTTCCGCGCCAAATTCGCAGAGATACGGCCAAAAAGCGGGTTTTCTTTGTCGCTCTCCGCATTTCTCGTACTCCCTCGTCGTTGAATGTATCAGCTCGCCCTGCACAGTGCGATCTAAAATTTTCAGAAATCGATATGCTGCCCAACGCGTGTGCAAAATCTACAGAAAATTTGAGCGTCGCACTTTAAGGACGTCCCTTAAAAGGTCAGAATTGTTACTTTTGAATTGCGCATTTTACGGCGTGTGAAACGAAATGTCAAAAAAGTTTTTTTATGTCCTGCAGCGAAAACAAAAGGCGGCTGAGTTGTAAACAGTAAAATAAGTATTAGGTATCATGTCGAATGCCCTTTACTGTTTACTGTTTGCAATTTTTCCGCCGTTTTTTTCGCTGCAGGAGATAAAAAAGTTTTTGGACATTTCGTTTCACTCGCCGTAAAATGCGCAATTTAAAAGTAGTTGTACTGCGCTTATAACAAAGAAATGCGGTTTTGAATTTTAATTGGAGCCACAGGGTCTAAAGTGAGTCTAAATTACAAAATTTCCACATCAGCGGTCAAATCGGGAAAGTCAGGTAGCC
Source organism: Bursaphelenchus mucronatus (assembly GCA_025436335.1). Lineage (NCBI taxonomy): Eukaryota > Metazoa > Nematoda > Chromadorea > Rhabditida > Aphelenchoididae > Bursaphelenchus > Bursaphelenchus mucronatus. Next base: position 10,585,104 of record CM046355.1, read on the forward strand.
AATTAAAGTATTACACAACCACTTTCCGCACTTGGTCAATGCGAGGGTGGAGGGAATTAAGCCCCAAGGCAATGTCTCCAGAGACTTATAATCTTACAAAAATATTATACTCGCTAATTACCGGATTTAGTGCATAGTCGCAGCTAGACTTTTTTTGCGCCCAACTTCCAAAGACCCGCGCTTTGGAATACGGATAATTGGTAAGAATTTTGAGGTTAATTGAAAGCGGATTGGTAGTGGGAAATGATGACATTATTGAGGGATTGCAGCTATTTTAGGGAAGATTGTTATAACTGATAAATAGTTTTGGACAGTAAAGTCATCATTTTGCAAGACAAATGCTATATAGTATATATATAAATATAAGGCGCTCGAATGTTGAGTTTGCTAGCTCGCAATTTACAGAGCCAATCAGATTTTTTGGTCGAAAGTTAATGAAATTTCCACGCCTTTTTTGCGAAATTTTGCGAGATATTTGTTTAAAAGGACAGTACAACTACTTTTGAATCGCGCCTTTTACGGCGTGGAAATGAAATGTCCAAAAAGTTTTTTCCTCTACTGTACAAACGACGAAAAAATAATGGTGGCATTGTACATGTTTACTAATAATTAATTATTTTACTGTTTGCAACTCTGCCGCCTTTGTTTTCGCTGCAGGACGTAAAAAACTTCTTTGAAATTTTGTTTTGCACGCCGTAAAACGCGCAATTCAGAAAGTAGCTGTACTGGCCCTTTAAATCTAGCGGAGAGATCAATGTCTTCACAAAAAATCAAGTTTTTCGGCCCAAAATCGACAGAGATACGGCCAAAAAGCAGTTTTTCTTTGACCTCTCTTCGCATTTCTCATATTCTCTCGTCGGCCAAGATCGTTGAATGTCTCGGTTGCGTCTGCAAATCCGAGCTATGTTAGCATATGCCATACATCAACTGCTGATAATTTTGCCTTGTGATTTGCAGGGAGTGCCGTGATATTTAACAATCCGACGAGAGAGTACGAGAAATGGGGAGGGCGGGGAAAGAAAAAACACCTTTTTGCCGTATCTTTGCCAGTTTTGCATGGAAAAAGTTGATTTTTTGTGGAGACATTACCTTCCACCGTGGAAATATAATATTGATGCCAAAATTTGCTAAGAAATAAGAAGCTTTGGCCATTTTTCTGCGAGTAAAATTGTGCTGGTCAACTTTTGCATTAAAAATTTTTTGGGTGTTTCTGCAAAACGCGAATTAGAAGTCTTGCACATGTCTTATATAAAATTAATCTAAATTTATGCCAAGTTTTGTCAAAATCCCGGCGTAGCATCCTGAGCACTTCCGCTTCTTACTGTATGATTATTCCTCCCAAAACATAATATAATGTTATAGCTTTTCCCTTATAATACATACGTCTCTAATATGATTGCGCAACCTCTTGTTCGCAGCCAAGACATTATGTAATTTGCATGATTCAAGTGTGTGATTTGAAATTAGTAACGGAGCGTGCAGCCTAAGAGGGTCACTGTGTAATTAGCCCCCGTCCAACGGTGGGATCATTGGTCGACAATGACACCTGTGGTCGGTCAAACGTGAATTGACAAAATGTAAATGCATAATCGGGCAGGGACAGAAGGAAACGAAGATCTGGCGGGTTAATGAAGGGGCTAGAAGAATATTGTAGGGGTTTATAGGGAGGATTGGTAACAGATTGTTACATAGGAAGTGCGCGACGCCCAGATTTTAATGAAACTTGGCACAAACTTAGATTAATTTTGTATATGACGCATGCGAGGCTTCCGGCTTGCAATTTACAGAAATCTTTGAGATTTTTGGTCCGAAAGTTGGCAAAAATTCGAAATTTTGTGGCATAAAACATCAATGCCTTATTTCTAACGGAGAGAGAAATTTCTTCCGCACGAAATTGGCAGAGACACGGCCAAAAACTTGTTTCTCTCTAACCGCTCTCCGCATTTTGCGTGCTCTCTCGTCGGAAAAGATCGTTGAATATCTTGGCTCTGTGACTGAGATTTTTTGAATGAAAGTTGAGAAAAATTTCGTACATGTTTCTACCGTAGAGAGTAATGTTTCTACACAAAATTAATTTTTTCTGCGCGAAATTGGCAGAGTTATGGCCAAAAACTTTTTTCTCTCTAACCGTTCTACGCATTTTGCATACTCTCTAGCAGGAAAAAATCGTTGAATATCGGCTGCCTTTGCAAAGCTCGAGCTAAAATTTTTCCGTCTTCGTATGTGGTCTATAGAATATTCATTAGCCAAAGCAATGTCAGTCGAAGAGAATCTTAACATCGCCCCATGGACCTTTTGAAGAAAGACTCTTTTGCCAACTTTTGGTTCAGTTGTTTCCTTCGTTTTATGCAAATTATCGAGTCCTTATCCGATTTTTGTTTTAAAGCCCTCCCAAGTTGTCTCCCCACTTCTTATGGCGACCGTTTGCGAACAGAGAAAAGAAACGAAAAGAAGTTGAGACTGTTCGGATTTTTTGTTTGGAAGGAAAGAATAATTAGTTTTATTGGGTTGAACATTACTTACAAAGGAAGTACCCCACGTGCGACGCTCACATTTTCTTCAAATTTGGCAAACATGTCAGGCATAGGCCACGTACTGGTTCCCGAAAATTTTAACTTGTGCTTTGCAGGCGCAGCCGAGATATTCAACGATCATTACGGCCGACAGAGTACGCGAAACGCGGAGAGCGGTCACAGACGATAACATTTGTTGGCTATAACTTTGTCAGTTCCGCAACAAAAAAAAAATTTCTTGTGGGAACATTGCCCCCTATGGTAGAAGTTGGCATAAAACTTTTCATACCTATATACTAAAAATTTTTCAATCTAAAAATCTCGGTCGTTTCTGCAAAGCGCGAGCTAGAAGTATCGCAGATGTCTTAGAAAATTTTAGTCTAAATTTTTGAGAAATTTCATCAAAATCTGAGCGTCGCACTTGGGGTACTTCCCTTGAAAGGTGGCTGAACGGATTCTTAGTAGTCTTTTTGGAGTGCCATTTTTTTGCTTGGCTATCACTAAAGGCCTTCGCATAGCAAACAGTCGGCATTATGCTCAATTTTTAATGTTTTTGTGCAATTTGCGATCTGTTTTAATCTTTTGGAGCTACCCAGGGGAATTTTTAGCTAGATTCAAAAGAAGGAACCTTAGATTTTGCCAGGGTACCTCTTGAAAGCATTTAAAGTAGATTCTAGATGGTAGTTTGGATATTTTGGTCGAAAGAAGTGTTCACAAATTTTTTTGGCTATTGTGAGCAGGTCAGAGGGATTTTTTGGCTGCTTCGAGAGTTGGATTTAAGGACCTCAAAGTTTACCGGGTGGCTTCTAAATCCACGCATTCTTATCGAATGATCAGTTTTTCTTTCATGTTTTTTCAAAACCCGTTGCTTTTCTGTATGAAGATCTTTTTTGGCAAGCTCTTGATCTCCGAGCCGTTTTTGTAGCGGGCTAGGATTCAAAGAAGGGACCTTAAATTTTAATAAGGGACCCTTAGAGACAATACTGTTGATTTTATTGCAGGGGTCACAGTGATATTTTTGAATTTTTATGTCATCAAATTCAATTTTAGGTCTAAAAAAGTGTTCTCAAATTCAAAATCAGGCTTTAGCAAACGCTAAGATAGCTGGTTTTAAAACAAGGTACTGTTAATTTTATTGAGGGTACCTTTGGAGGCCATACTTTTCACAACAGAGATCCCAGTGATACGATTGATTTTTTATGTCATCATATTCAATTTTATCCCAAGGAATACATATTATCAGCTCGAAATGGCAGGCTTTATGGGCCTTTAGAACGCTTATTACCTTCTCATTTCCTCTCCAAAACCCCTATTGTCATCACCTTTCTGGACATGGCTAATCTTTTCTTTTCAAATCGGTACCACCGCCCTTGTCTCAATTATTTACATGTCGCCGAACTTTTGCTCCAGAAAAAAAAGTTTGGAACTCTCTTTGTCTCACCGTCGAGATTGCGGTTCCCACCGAATACAAAGCGGTAATTGCTGTATCCGATTCCATTATATCCGGCCAACATTTCGCCTCATTTTTTGCAGCGGGATCAGCAAAGAATTCCCGACGGAGCGAGGAGCAAGATGAAAGCGAAAGCAACATTATGGAGAGGGAGGGGAGCGGTAATTGGGCGACTCCGTTTCCTTCCTTCCATTGCGATTGACAGTTTAGGAGGGAAAATGAAAGCGATTGCGCAACCGATTATGCGCCGGTCATATCCGTTTTTTACTATGTTATAATACGAATATAGTCGAGGAATTTGCGGCGGATCAAGGGGGAATTGAACTGTCTGGAGGCTAAACATCACTTTTTGTTGATGTAATATGGCTTCGACCTTTTTCTAAATAATTATTTCTGAACTTCCAAAAAAGTTTTGAAAAATTGATAAAAATCGAAAAATTTCAAAATTTCCTGTAAAAAATCGGTGATTTTTTGAAACCAAAAGCTTATTAATAAAGGATTTTCTTGATTTTATGACATGGAGTTGTCCTTCACTTAATTTTTTACTTAATTTTGTATAATTTGCATAGTCTTTGTATTTCAAAAAAAATTTGCATAATTTTGCCTGTTTTTTGAATATTGAAATTTTCAGTCATCGTAACTTTTTCTGACGCATTATACGTCCAAAGACGCTTTTTTTCTACCAAAATTTCTTCAAAAATTCCAAAAATAAAATTAACTTTTTGCACGGTGCAAATTTTCCCGCATATTTTCCAGACCTTTTATGGAGTCATGATGTCTTCCAAAGTTATAATATCGCTTTTAAAGACCCTCGCAACGCTCCTCATCTATCTCCTTTCCCCCCATTCAAAAGCCCTTCTTGGCCATTGGGCCCTTCCTTGGAGGTGGACGGTGCGGCGGCGCCCCATCCAACGATGCATACCGAATGACTCCAAGAACCGCAGGCGTCGCTTAGTCTTATTGCCTTCGACTCGCTATAGTAACCGTCGGGCGTTTAATTCAATTTTAACGCTTCTTCGGCCAAAGGTGGGCGAATTCGGTTTAAAGGAATAATCGAAATGAGAATTTTCCGCTTCAACTTTTGGCCCAATTTTTCGCGGTTTTCGGAGGTGTTGAAGGCGTGATAGAAGTGGGTAGTGTACGGTGTGCCGGGTTCGGAAGGTCTTGCAATTATTTTTGGTACGAAATGGCAGTGACGTTGAGTCGAAGCCGGAGGCCTTTTTATACAAGGTTTTTGCTCATCCAACAAAATAAAAAACAAAAATGGTCGATTTATGCTCTTTGGATTTGCTTCAAATTTTGTCTACGTCATTCAACTAGGCTGTAATTCAATTCCTAAAAAAATTAGCTTGCTCTTTGCAAGCATCATTGAGATATCTATCATTCTTTGCCATATTCTTCTGTCCTAATATTCAAAAATTACTGTAATCTCCCTTGACCTCCCTCTTTTAATGTTTATCCATCTCAATTTCCTCAATTGACGCGTATTTATGGCCCATCTTAATCGGGGGACATGTCCTCGGTTGATTTTCGAATCCGGATCCCATTTCAACGGTGCGCGAAGGCCCGACGTCGTTGTCAATCACTGCCGGTTTGTTTAAGGTCAGGTGTCTCAATAAACAAACCAAGGAGATGATAGGGGGACATCGATCTCTTGGTGATTCAGAATTAAACAACTTCAGAAGGCTGTTTAGACAAGTCATATAAACAACGGGGAAGATTTGGAAAGAACTTTGGGATTTTACGAATTTTGATAGAGTTTTTTTATTTTTTGAGATAGCTAAGGACTTCAATATTATCTTAAGGTAGTCTAGATGGGGTCTCCCTTAATATCAAGTAAGTATTTATCATATAAATTCTTTGAAAATTGATTCTATTAGAGTTTTAAGTAATTTTTCGACCAAAAATTGCGTTTTATGTAAGATGTTTTAGAACGATGACAATTCCTTGTCCTTTACAGCAATTTGCCCGAATCTCCGACTGCTTCAACTACAGACAATCTAAAACCTCAATCATTAACACGTCTTGAGATAAAGGCGATTTTTCTTGCTATCCCTCTCTCTAAATCCATAGACCAAAACCGCGCCCCAAAATGGTCTGATTTGTCGCCACAGCGGGAAACAACCGTGTCATGGCCTTTCAAATGGGGCCGCTAATTCCGGCACTGGCTAGTAATTGAAGGTGTTGTGGGGACCTTGGCGCACAGACCGTTCCTTTGTTGTTGTTTTTATTGGAAAATGAGAGACCAAGGCCCGGCACCTCAATTTGGTGAATCGGAAAGAAATCTTATGATTTTAGGCATCAGATTTCGTTGCATAGAAAATCATGATCTCTACGGTCCAAAAGTCGAATTTATACCATACGGAATGTCTTGTCTGATTATTTATGGACATGAATAGATTAAGTGTGCAATTAAGTCATCTTGGGGCATTTGGCCACCGCAAAAACAGCCATCAATCAAGCAGGGATATAGGATCTTCCAAATGCCTTAGCCCCGGCGTTTGTTGCGATCGAGAAAAGGAGAGGGAAGTCGTGGGGGTTTTCAAGAGGAGGGGTACGGTAAGGAGGGACATGAAGGAGAAGAGAGACGCTGAGTAGGATGATTTGACTTGAGAATCCTACTGTTTCTTGGCTAATATGGCAAGATTTGTGATAAACGTTTGCTATTTTATGAATTAAATGGGGCTCTCCTCATTTTACGTACTCTCTCGCCGGCCGAGATGGTCGAATACCTGGGCTGCACTTGCAAATTGCTAGCTAAGATTTTCAGCAATAAATATAGAGACTAACCTTGATTTGTAGACAAAATTACAAGAAAATACGAGCTTGTCGTTTCAAATACCATACATTTTAGCTATCGCATGGTTTGACAAAGCCTGCATTAACGCGTATCTCTAATAACGAGCTTTTTCCACTTCACTCGTCCTATAAGCTAAAGTAAATTGAAAAATCAACACCTTTTCATCATTCGGCACCTCCAAAGGCACTTAAACCTAATAAAGCCCCTGCTTACGTTGACTTGACCACATTTTCGCGCACCTCGCCCTATAATTGTCTCTCTTCCGTTCCGTGCACCGTAATTTGCATTCCCGAAATCATCGCACGCTTATAAGAAGCGATTCACGGATTCTAATTTACTGCGGTGGCCTTGAGCAACGGGAGGTGTCATTATCGGGAGCGGAGACCGTTGTAAAAACAATGACTATACGGTACGGGCGTTTATAGAGGCGAAATGCGCAAGGATTTGGCGCCCTTGAGGAGGATTTTAGCGCCTGTCAGGTCGAGGTTATTTTAATATGGCTAGTTGGAGTGTGAGGGTCAACTAATTAGCGGGATACTGTAGGCAATCGAAGATAAACTTGGGTTTTTGTACGTGGATGACACGAAAGTTGAAGGGAAGTCTTGAAAAAAATACTTTTTTGCCCTTTTGATTGTGATGTCTTGGTGGAACAGTAAATTTGGCGTATTTTAAAACCAAAGATCCTTTAAAATTCTTATATCTTTGTGTCCTTTTCGCCTTAGGCTTCAATCTCTCCAACTTTTCCATGTGTCCGTTCTCGATCATCAAGGATTTGGTCGAAACCAAGTCCGGATGTGCATTTATAATATCGCCTGAGGGGCGTCCTTCCCTCTTTGTGTCGTCCGTCCGTCTGCCTTGCGGAGGACGCTTCCTTTATCTTCGGCCTTATGAAAATATTGGCCTCTTTTCTTTTCTCCAATCCCCGTCCAAGGCAGGAGAAAGCGGACCGAGCCCGGTGTGAGTGTTATTTGCACAGGTATTGAAAAAAAAGAGGAATACGGAGAGGGCCCGAGGGGCGAAGACTTGGCCAACAAGACACCGTCCCGCTCCTCACAAGACCGCCCGTCTCCACCCTTAAACGGAGATTTGTGGTCGAGCATTCTGTACCGTAGTGCGAGCAGGTTGGATTAGACAGCTTGGAGGGTTCGGCTGGAATTGGGGTTAAATGAAAGTTTTAGCTCTTTGCAAATTCATTTTAGTCGATGTATTTGCTCTTTTGAATAGGATGACTCATCTTCAACTGATTCAAATTCAAATATAGGCTTTGAAAGACAATATCCGTCTATAACAACATATTTATTTCATCGCTATCTTCATTAAATTGACCTCAAACTTTTTTAACTTTGAGGAAAAGCCACAATCTAACTCTTCTGACTTGTAGCGCCCGTTAAACTGTATTTTCTTCGCTTTCTCAGCCATCTCATCGCCTCAAGCCGCTCTAGCTTCCGGATCTTCCAATTTCTTTCTCGAAGCCGACTCTCACATGGCCCTCGGTTTTCTCGACGGACTCATTTACCCAAGACCCCCATCGCGCCCATTAAAGGGGGCCTTACCCTTATTAAGACCGCCAAAAGTTTTCCCGGCCCCACGGAATTTGACGCTTAAGAAATGCCACAGATGGCCAAGGCAATAAATTCCGTCGTCAATTACGGCCCCTCGAATCCCCTCAGGGCCGGTGGGGGAACGTCTCGGCTTTCAAGCACCTTAATTGGACGGCCCTCGCGGGTTGAGACGCTAATCGCTAATAGCGCCGCTGTCTTTTGCGTGGTAATTGCCCCTTTCGAGATGGTTTACAGTGCAGTTGAGGAGGTTGTTGTAGTCTCCGCGGGGCCCTTCCAAATGACGGGTGGTGTTTCCGGCGCAAAGGGCAGAATTCGATGGAAACAAAGAACAGCAGTTATTGTTGCTGATTATTCGAAAAAAGAGGAGACGTCAGAAGATTTGAAGACAAAATAGGGTAGTGAGCACCTTATTTTAGACGGTTCAAAAGCTGTTAATCTCCAAATGATCAAGTCAATCTCTTTTTTAGTTGAAATATGAACATAAAAATCTTCTGACGCCTTGGAGATGTCGTTAAATTTATCTACAATGATTTTCGAAGGCCCTGAATCCAGAAAGACCAATTTTCTTCGGTTTTGGAGCCTTAGATCTTCCTCATTCCGCCAATTTTTGCATCCTCAGCCCTTCCTTGGCCCCAGCTCACCGGCAATTAGCGTGCCCTCCGATTTAGCAGATCAGCGCGGCCAAATTAGTAAAAGAAAATGGAAACAAAAAAGGGAAAGGCGCAAAGGAGCCGCCCATCTTGCCGACCACCTGTTTGAGGACACAATTTTTTTTTCAATTTGCCCAAAAGACGAGGCACTTGAATTTCATGGGTGTCATATTTTCTTGGAGGGCGGTAAGAAGTCGTAGCTCCTCTTTCTCGCGCCTCAGGCATTTGGCGACATTTTCTTTCCGAGATGCACGTTCTAGAGGGCCAATTTTCACTATTTTTGAATGAAAATTCTGATGACAAAGTAGAGTGCAAAATTGTAAATCCCGACGAACCACCGGCTCCGCGGTACTTTGACGCCGCTGACGTCGGCACTTGTATGTGCATAAGACACACGATTACTTGCCTTAGTCCCTGCGAATTTCGAGAATCGTTAATCTTTGGTGGAGGGGTCGAGAATTGCCCAAGATACGATTTGTACGGGCTTTGGAGCGGAAACGTCCAATCTTTGTGATGAAAGAGCCTCATTTTGCGTCAGTGCTCGATTCAATTCGAAATTTTTATCTACGCCTTCATTATACTGTCTATTTTTGATTGATTTGGCAAAATTTCCGTTTATTTCCCTTGTTTTCCCCTTAAGTTCTTGCTCGTCAAGCTACAGTATCAAGAGAGAAAATTTTCTCCTACCCCCGTCTCAACGCGCATTTCGGAGCCTTAAGAAAACGAAAAGGAAGGGGGCGGAGTCGAATTTCAGCCAATCTCGGCGTCTAAGGCGGCCGGCCTCCTTCGGCGGTCCTCTCTTTGCTTATTCCGTGCATTTTTTGTCTTGTTAAAGAGGACGGTGGGTTTCAATCTGGACTTTTCTTATTTATAGGTTCATTGCGACATAGCCATCTGGAGATTGCTATTATAACCGGATTTTTTGAGGCTAAAAAGCGAAAAAAAAGAATTTTCAAACAAAAAATCAAAGATATAGTGCGTTTTGATGGTACAGAAAATAGCGCCAACTCCAAAAATTTATGTATTTTAGCGTTGGCTCATTAATAAAGGTCGTTGATTCGATTTAGCTCAAAAGTTTTACTGATAACTACTCAAATCGCTCTTTTTCGGCCATTTCAAGTATCAGAACACCTTGATCAAAGCAAATTGTCACTTCCTTTATCTCTACAGTAATTTTACATTATTCAAAAATCTTTGCCGACCTCTAACTTTCCCTAAAGGTTAGAATTTGAATATTTCCTTTTGCTCAGTTTTTGCCACTTATTTAGTTCTGTTGTTTCCTTCGTTTTTATGCAAATTACCGAACCCTTCTCCGATTCTTGTTTTAAAGCCCTCCCAAGTTGTCTCCCCATTTCTTATGGCGACCGTTTTCGAACAGAGAAAAGAATCGAAAAGAAATTGAGACTGTTCGGATTTTTTTGTTTGGAAAGAAAAAGTAATGAGTTTTATTGGGTTGAGCAATCAGTCGGATGGCTAAATCGCTCCTTGAATTGTTGTATATGAGTTGTCATTGTATTAGCTATCAGTGGTTCCAAGGCAATATGCGTCGAGTGGCTTTGTTGTGTGTAATTTTAATTTTTCTTTCCAATTTAACGGATAAAAGTTTTGTTTACGCCTTTTTGAGCTGGCTCGGCTATTTGACAGCGAAAGAATAGGGTATGTTCAGTTTCAGGACCTTGAAAATTATTGGGGTAACTTGTAAGGTGGTCCTTTTTAAAGGATGACCGCGTTTTTTTCCAAAATCATTTATAAGCTCTTGAGAATTCCATTTTTGAAATTTTTGGCAACTTTTGATCAGTCTAGGCAATTCTTTGGCCAGCAGAACATCTAGCGTCATAGAAATGGCTGTGAAGTTTATTAAATGAGCTTCCGGTGCCCATGTTTTTGCAGTATCATCTGTTTTTTTTAGATATATCTTCCAAGAACCCTCTTAAATTTCCCAAATTTTATATTGTGCTTCTTGAATTTGCCAATGCATTTTCAACAACTTGAAGATGGCTAGATTCAAAGATCTGATCTTTAGATTTTCGAGAGTATCTACTTAGCCCACTCTTTTTACAGTAACCTCCTCTGAGTCCACTCTTGTTACAGTACGCCTTCATTTTTCTTCAAAATCTTCGAAGGACGCTCTAAAATTTACTGTTTTAATCTCTCCGTGACCCCCTTCTAGTCTTTTCTGAGTCAGAAAGTTCTCCTTCTTCTTCATCCTCCAACCCAGAAGATGATATGTTTTTTCTCCGCCATTGGGCCGTCTCCGATATAAAAAACGTAGGAAAAAGGGGGAAAACTTTCTGAGAATGAATAAAAACCGGAAAGTGCTTGGTGTGGCCATAGAAATTGGGGGACTTAGACAACATATCTTCCTTTCGCATCGGTGAGACGCCGTCGTGGCGGCTACAGTACCCGCCTTTTTTTGAGAGATTATTAAATTCGCTGACTTGGGAAGTTTGTTTAAAGCTGATGATGAATAAAACTGTGTTTTCTTGTACTTTAGACTATATCTTTGATATCAAATCTCATAATCCTCTTGTCATCAGTTGCCTAAAAATCTAATGTAAACTTCAAATTAGTCAGAGATCGCATTTGTAACATTGAATTTACGAATTTTCTCACATCACCCCTCAGGCTATACACAAAAAAACCACTTATCTGTACTTTCTGCTAATCACGTATTGGATTATCGGCGGCAAACAATATTGCCATGCAACTAATCTCGGTTCAAGTTCCGAATTAGGGTTTTTAAAGCCGGTCTTGGTTTCGAAAAATTTGCAAAGCTTGCAAACAATTTGACAAGTGGATAATAATGTTTTTTCTGCAGTTTAGCCCGTTTGCAAAAAATTCTTTGATTTTCTTTGATGACAAAGTGACTAAAATGTGGGTTACTGTTGTTACACTCATTTTTGAAATTCATCATAAGACTTGTTCTCCCGTATTTTACATTTTTTTAAAAATGCTCTCATTTCCTTTGAATTTCAATTTTGGTCCCCCTTTACCCCACTTTTTCAAAATTTTTGTTCCATCCTCTCTAGTCATTTCGAATCTAAGTTATCCCCCAATATCTTTTCGATCAACAAAGTACAACACCCATATTAGACGAGAGGAACGCGATGAGCAGCCCTCCCTCTTCCCTCTCGCACCGCGAAAGCGATCGGATCCGCTGGTGGGCTGGATTAGACGAGTGGAAGATCGTTATAGGGCTGAAGATCATAAAAAGAGCGCCCTCGAGAGTAATACCAGAATAAACAGGTAGTAAAAAAACGGAATAATTGGCGAGAAGCGAGGAGTTGGGATTTGCGGGAAGAGTTATGAGTATAACCGGAAAAGGAATGAAGAGGGGGCTTTGGGAGAGACTGTATTGGGGCGAAAAGAAAAGTTGGGGAAAGATTTGGTAAGCAGGCTGAAACTAGGACTAGGAGTAGTCAGCTTGGTGACCAGTCGTTGCAGCAAGGCCTTAAAAGGGAAAGCTTTAGACGATAAATGGTTTTAGCATTTATCGTCTGCTTCTAAGGACAGGTTACGGCTAAAATAGGCGTTAAAACAGCTAAAAAACGATTGATTTTTTTTCAGCCTATCGTCTTTTGTCTACTACTCGTCGTGGACTACTTTATTACAACTTATTCTTCATGATAACCAATCTATCATCTTTTCTTGGATTTAAAAAAGTCACTTCTGCTTATTCCAAAGTCTGGTGGATGTCTATAGACTTAAACTACCTTAAAAGGCCTTCTAAAGCCTCGTATTTTCTTCTACTATCTCTGCGCTCCAAGTTCAATCCAGTAGACAGCGATTATTACCCGTGAAGCGGGGCCCCATTACCTGCACATCCCCCCACATCTCTTCCGGCTAACGGCGACAGCCAATCGAGAAGAAGGCGGTCTTCTCACGCTCCACCTGAATCGAGAAACGAGTCCGCGAGATGCGAGAGCGAGAGGCCTTGGTCTCGGTTGGACGCACCGAGAGAGAAGACCGTCTCTAACGGAAGAACTCATGAAAAGATCAGCGCCTTCGGTGCTCTCGTTTCATTCCGCTGCCTTCGATCAGCTCCGTGGCGGACCTCATTTTCGCCAGCGAGGTGGATGACGAGGAAGGTAGCGGTGCGCGAGCGGATACGGTAACGGAAGAATGTGGGGATTTGAGATTTGGAAGACTTGATGAGTATCTTTCGAGATTTTGAATAGTTATTGATCTTATTGGTATTGACATAGGGCAAAACGGTTTCTAAAATCTTCAGAAAAGCTTTTTCTTCCACTTTGCAGCGTCTCGTGTCTTCAGACTTTTGTTTATCACACATAAAGTAGGTTTTCAGACTTCTATGAGTCGATGACTCACATTTCTGATATAAGTTTTGTTTTTTGACGACAGGACCAAAGTGTAGATCGAATATTTACTCATATTACGAGAAATGGGCCTACCTTGCCTTACTTGACCTAAATTCGCTTATGATGACTTTATCATCTACAAAAAGGACTAGTCTTTGCATCTTCATACACAAGCGCTGCCTTAGTTCCCTAAATTATTGATTTCTTGTGATTCTTTATACAGAAGCCGCACTACTTCTCCCAAAACCTTCGCCCCACTTGTTTATCACTCCTCCAGTATCCATTTCAAAACCCTTGCTCGGTTCTTTCTCCGATCTTATGATCAATCGGCAGGCCCCCACTCTCTCGCCTAATCCTCGTCTTCCCACTCTCCCGACGCTCCTCTTGACGAAATTTGTCGCGAACTGAACGACTCGGGCAAGACGATCGTGCTTAAATATATGCAAAACCGCCACTCTCCATGTACGCCTTTTCTTCCGCAGCGGGCGGCTTATGTTCTCGGCGGAAGCGCCCATCATTGGTGCGTGTCGAAGGAAGATGGTATTAGGAGGGGATGAACAATGAAGCGATGAGTGGTTTCTGTGACCGGCGAGTTTTTTTCGGCTTATTCAAGGGTTGAGAAGGGCAAGAGGTTCATCAGAGACTTGAAAAAGGGGGTTGGATCGTTTGAATCGCCTTGAAACTGGCTGAAACTTTGGCTGGACGTCGTTAATGCAATTTGTAGGCCATAACCCTTCTTTACAATTACTTTTTGACATTTCGTTTTATGTCATATCGCTTAAAAAGGCAACTTTTTCATTTTTTAATAATTTGTGTCGCGATCGCAACGTATTTTACTTCGCGATCACAAAAAAAATTCAATTTTAGATGTCCTCAGGCGGTCCGATCCCCCCATCACCCGTGATGCAGTTCTCTCAAGCCAATAGTTTCCCCGCAAACGGGTTGTCCAGCCTGTTCAGCAGCCCTGGTCAAGGACAAAACGAAAACATCTTTGCGGCATTGATGGCACGGAACGAGTTGATTGTAAGGAAGTTCTAGACACGTTGAAAAATAAGATATGCCTTTTAGCCATTGATTGTTTTGTTTCAGCAGAAAAACAAGAAGGATGGCTCACCCGACTTCAGCGAGGGCTTCAAAAACGAACCCGAAGATGATGGAGGAAATAACGAGGAGCAAAATGTAAGTAACCCTCGGATTCTTGACCCATAAGACTCTATTAAGGCTTTATAAGGTTTAAAAATCTCAAGAAACCCTTTTAAAATCAAAATTCAAGTTTCAAATTACGCTAAACTTACTATAAATCCATTTCCAGGACCTCGAATCACTGGAGGATTACGAAATCTCGGAGAAGAACAACGACTCCGTCGAGAGCCAAGAAGTCCCCACAAAAGCAGAGACCAACAATAGTGAGAGGCACTCGGCTATGTCCAGTTCATCGTCCAAACGAAAAAGGTTCCATCCGCAAAGGAATATGGTCGTGGAGGAGAACGAGGGCGATGACTTTGACGACGGACCTCCGGTGATCGATGAAGAGGAACCTCAGGATAATCAGGGTGAGTTAATGGGTCATTTTGTGGAATATTTTGGAAAAAGAATAATAATCGGACAAAAAAATTGTCTTAAATCAGATTAGGAGCTTCTAGGGGTTATACCAAGGTTTTTTAGGGATTTTCGATCAAAAGTGGGCAAAAAATGATTTTTTTTCCATTTTTTGGCTGAATTTGTCACAATTTCTTAATAGTGAGGTATACATGTACAACATGTTTGCACAAAACAGCAGTTTCCGTAAAAGGCAATACAAAAAGTTATAGCCAAAAAATGTCATTGTCTCGCCGACTCTCCACATTTTACGTACTCTCTCGTAATGACTTCTGAATATCTCGGCATTGCAGAGTTAAATTTTTTCAGGGATTATACCATGGCCTGTTTGGAATATCTACTCGAGATAAAATAAAAATTTTATTCCATACCCTTGAGATACCCGCAATTTTTGTAAAACACCAAAAAAATCAATTTCAAAATCTAAATTTCTGTTTTTAGATTCCGATGACGACATTAAGGAAGAGAAACGCTGCTCTTCCAATCAATCAGCGCAAAATTCAACAAACGGAAACCCCGCCGACTTCAATTTCGGGATGGCGGCCGCGCACTTGGCCGCGCAAGCCAACAACATGAACATGAACAAGTTCCGAGAGTTCGTCGAAGCCCAAAAACGCATCTACACCGCCCTCGGCAATCAGCAGGACTCGGAGCTGCAAAAGGAGCTCTGCGTTCGAATGTTGGGCAAATTCACGCAAGCCCTAAAAGACGAGCTCCTCAACTCGGTGCAGAACTCCTTCGAGAAGGTCATCGCCAACTTCAACGCCAATGAGATGGAGAAAATCTTGCAGCAGGCGCGCCAAATCCAACAGATCCGACAGCAGCAGCTGGAGAAGCAGAAACAAGAGTCGATGCAACAGAATCGCCTCCCCTTCAACCTGAATCCCATGTTCAACCCGATGAATATGCCCTACAACGCGGGCAATCCGCTGATGGCGTTGGCGAATCCGTTGAACTCGCTGAGTCAGGCGACGTCCAGCGCCGCGAACGGAATGAGCTTCCCCAACCCGGCCATCGCAATGGCCAAGATGCAGAATGGCGGGATCTTCCCGAATCAGCCCGCTTTCGCCAATTTGAATGGATTCCTGAACCATCAAATGAACAGGGTGAAGAATGAGGAGTAAGTTGAAGTTTTTGGAATTTTTAAGGTATAGAAAGGCAAGGTATAGGTACTAGTCCGTCCGGAAAGTTGCTGGAGTGAGTTTTAGTGTTTGCACTGTGCAAAAAGTCCGAGTGCGAGCGATATCCGAAAAAAGCCTATTGCACGGTGCAAAAAGCAAGAAATTGCATTGCTCGCAGAGGCGGGGTTTTGTTGTAGCCAGACCCCGCACCATCTGGAACGGTCCAAACATTGACCAGTTGTGCCTGACGATTGGCTGACTAAAATTTGGGAGATAATATTATATTAGAAAATAGTTTTGATTAAAATGTCAAGTGTAATATAATGTCTCGTAAAAATAGCGTTTTGACGTTTTTTTATCGACTTTGATTATTCATTAATTAGCGTTGTTAGCCACTAAAATCAAAGACACTGCTGAATTTAAAATCAAATGTTACCTCTCCTGGACTGCTGCGCATTCTGAATGATCTGCTGCCGCACTTGCTGCTGTTGTCGCAGTCTCTCCTCGAACCTTCTCCTTGCTTCAACTTGGTTCAAGACGACTTGGTTTAGCCCACAGGGGCAGTGTTCCTATTTATTGGCATACTGTCACCATTTCTTGGGAACGTGACCAGCTGAGCAATAGTTGTTGCGATTGGAGTTGGGGTAGTCGCTATGGCAGTTGTTGGATTTTCAACTGAAAGGGTTAGTCGTTAGACGAATTACTGGTTACAAAAAACCAAATTTGGATTACAGTAGTTAGGAAACAAAGAAAATCGCTATTCAGATGTAGTAGTACAAGATTGATAATATCACTACAAAGAATGCTGTTAAAACAACTTAGATGCTGTTCTTAGGCTCTTAGTTTTGTTTGTTACGGTTTTACTGTCGCAAACAACCGTCAAAAACATATATATTTATATTATACTTGATAATCTGACGACATGAGATTCAAAATAGATAATTTAGACCCGAAACGACTTATTATATTTCAAAAAAGATGGCACAACGATAAGGAGAACTAGTAACACCCCTTAAGAGTAGTATCAGCTAAGTTACCACCGATTCTGCCCGTCAAAAACCTTGGCGGTTCCACTGGAGGTGACGGTCTTCGAATTTCTGGTAGTTGAGGGGTAAATTGAGGTCGCGCCTTGACCAAAACTGCATCCACTACTGTTTTAACTCCTTCCCAAGTCTCTCGACCCGTGGGGATGAGTTGCCTTCTATCCAGAAGGAATCCATCCCACTCTTCCTCTCCGGGTCTCAGCTCCAATAAAAACACGTATTTTACGTTCGCCTTCGCTTTAGCCCAATCATCGGACCCTCCGGCTGATGGGTAAAGAATATCTGCTCCCGTTCCGAATCTATATTTGGTTCCATACACCTTTTCAATCGCGTCCACTCCCTTTTGTCCGACATTGATCTGAATGAAGTATAATATAAAATTTATATTGTACTTGTATTATTGCTAGTAGAGTATCCTTACCAGATCTTGCACATCATTCGGGAAGCTCTTTCGTTCATGATTAAAAGGATGAATCCACATTTGAGAATAGGTGTGGAGTGTAATAAAGGCATCAACCTTTCCCCACATCTCTTGAGACATTATTTTATCGCGAATGGCACGAGTTTCTGGCTCACTGAAGGCACTAGACCCCTGGTAGATATCAGAACAGAGATCATCGCTGGATCCACTCTCTAAAATAATATACTTGTTGATTTCAATGATAATGAATATATTACACTCCATTTTTTTATCAAGTAAACCATCATTTTTTGAATAATTTTATGACGTAAAAACGATGATAAATTACTTTTCTTACCTCCCCAATGGAAATCGAAGTTTCTGTTGAGGTCTACCCCTCCACAGCACCTTTCTCTTCTCCAATGATCTTTTTTGCACACTTGTTTTCCTCGATTTTTCCTCCAGAATCTTGTCTGTGGTCCCACATCCGACCTCGAATATTCATATCCATCCGGATTTGCCTGAGGCAATATGTAAAAATTGAGAGTATCGATGTAAGCAGTGATTTGGGGGTCGATTCCATATTTGGTAATCAATTGTTCGATAAAGTAGAGGGCAGTATGAGTAGAGGCCCATTCTCGGGCATGGATTCCGGCGTCCACCCAGATGATTCGTTTGTTGGTAGCGTGGACTGGACTTCCGATCTGAAATAATGTTATACTAGGCTACTGAAATTCGGAGAATTTCTTCAGATTTAAGGCTAAGACTTTCTTAAAATTTTGCCCTTACTCTATACACAAATTTGAAGTTTTTAACCAATGGTTTCAATTTTTAAAAGCAAAGCTGCGAAAAAACATAGCACGTTACCTTGATTCCCTTGATTTGCCGTCCTTCAAATGTCGTTCCAATGATAAAAGTCTGAGCCAGAGTTGGGTAAAATCTCTGGACGTCATCCAACCAAGCAGTGATTGTATCATATGAGTGATAATCCCCTAAATTTTATGTTATCCATGCCAATTCTCGCTTACCAAACCCATATTTGGCCTTGTTGGAGGTAACAAAGTCATCAGACATCCGTTTTCGGAAGAATGACGCCAAAACGGGATCAGAGGAATTGAATTTGGACCAGGGGTTGAGCTCGCTCTTCTCTCTTTGGATGATTAATTTCTCCACATCTCCGATTGTGATCTTATAATCGATACCATGTTCGCGGAAGAACTCGGTCAGCATCTCTTGTTCTGCTGGAGGAGTCATAATATCCACATATCCGTCCACATCTCGGGGTTCTTTCCAGAAATCCAGCTAAAATTTTTGATATTATTCATGACGATTATTTCTCCGCCATGGCGGAGAAATAATTTTTACTCCGCATAAAATCGCCCAATATCCTCTTTCACCTGCAAAAAGATTTTTTCGGATGTCATCATTGAGCGCAAAGAAATTGACAAAAACTTTCGGGGTAATTTCCCTGAACACCCGGTAAAGGTATAAAGGTGGATATGCTTACCTCAAGTTCCGTGGACTTCCTGTAGATCTCTGTGAGGGCAATGAGCTGATCCTTGTCTTGTGGGACACATCTGTAGACCTTATATACACCTTGTTTTACGTCGGCTTGGATCCCCCATATCACAAGAAAAAATGTGACCAGTCGAGGTAACATAGCCCTAGAATTATTCGATATGAGCTCAATATTCTATACAACAACGCGGTTTTAAAAAAATGAATGGAATTCTTCAAAAGAATTTCCTCAAGAAACAGGTGAAAACAGAAGACAGCTGATGATTGCGGTGATCATCGTTCATAACGACGGATTATTTCGGTGTCAAAAACAGGAAAATACGTTTTTTAACAAAAAAATTTAATTTTTTAACTCGCCACTTTTTTATTTCAGGTTTTTGCTTGTGATTGTTATGAGCGCGCGACGAGAAATTGATTCCCTGGGGGTGTAAAGAATTAATATTGACAAAAAGTAGTAAAAAGACAGATCATACCTGGCTGGACCCACCCAAACGGACCGCACAAATGATGAGTTGGAGGGTCAAATGTGCAAAAGTAGGCGGGTGGGTAAATGTAGTTGTAATAACGATTAAAAATATAATTTAAAAAGTCGTATTTTAGAATTAAAATGATCATTTTAAACTCTCTGAATACTATTAAGTACCTCGTAATTATAACCACTCGAGATATCACTATTTTCATCAATTTATTCAACGTTTTTTATTGTTTTAGTCATCAGACTCCGTAGTAAAATATCCCGACCCCTTGAACTACGATATCCCTTTGTTGGCCAAATTGTTCCTTCTAGAGACCTAACTTCCCTTTCTTCACACCCTCTCACCTATTTATAGTACTCTTTGAGCATAATCGTCCCTTTTTTAAAGGTGTTCCTCTCACCTAAAATAAGATTGAACTCAACAAAAGATACACTACGCAGGGGAAATGACCGCCGGACATACGAAACTGTGACGGAGTGAAGGGTTCTGTTGTATTCTTAGTATTATAAGGTAGTTCTAAAGACGGTCGATTATTTTTCACGGATAATATCCGGATATGGTTAAAGATAAAATTTTTAAGTTACAGATTTCAGTCGGACAATTGAATAGGTATCTACCGATTGTGTCACAATATAGTCAAAGTTTTGTCTAATATATTATACATAGTAAATCACCCGCAGACAAGAATTAATTATAACCAGTATAACTTGGGAGCAAAAAGTCAAGCGTATAGCCCTATTACTACTACTTCCATGCGCCCATTGTAAACTCTCGATCGGAAACAATGGAATTAATTCGATTATTATAAACTACCGCTTAAGAGAGCGAAAAGGAGTTATGAATCAAGTTTAAAGCGTTCGCAAAAGAAAAAAGCGAAAGTTTTAAACAAAAATGAAGGGAATACCATAAATGTCAAATGTAAGGCGTTTTGGGGAATTACAACTGAGAATTCTAAAGATTAATTGGTTAATTGAATTTGATTTTTTCCAAAAAATTTGTTTAATTGACCTGAAACTGAACACAAAAGGTTTTTGAAAGACGTCTTGGTTATTTTTAGAGCATAGAAATTAGGGTTGTGATTTTGACAGAATTTTTCAAAGTGATGTCAACTTGACGTCAAATTACTGTCATTTTCGTCAAATTGCGTCAAATTGCCGTCTTTTTGGTTTGAAGCTGTCTAATAATAAAAAAACATTTTTCAAGGTAGTACAGGGCCTTCAAACATGTTCAAGACCAAACAACAGTTTATGACAACAAAAGGAGTTTAGTAGACCTATTTTGGATCATCTTCGTCCTCGTTCCCGCTGTCACTATCATCCAAATTCTCATTGATGAATTCAGTCAATAAAACGGGAGGCATTAAATTCCAAGAATTTTTGGCTTGAAATTTTTTCGTTGTGCAAAAAATTCACGAATTTGTGGCAAAATTCTAAAAAATTCCCCAAAAAAAATCAATTTGACAAATCAAAATGACAGAGCAATTTGACATGACGAAAATGACGGCAATTTGACAACTTGACAGACCGTCAACTTGACGAGCGGCACAACCCTAATAGAAATTAATAAAATTTTAATTTTTAATTTACCGCAATTTTTGGCATTCTGTTTAACCCTACAACAATAATATTTAATAATGTTCAAAAACTTGATTACTAATAAAGAAAATAATCAAAAAAATGAAACTGAGTCCTAATTTTTATCTTTTGAGAAACCTTTTTATATTATCCATGACGTCTCATGGATAATATTCGAATTTAAATTTTTCTTTCATTTCAAAAAATTTAACAATTTTCTGAACCCAGACTGAAATGAAAGTATTAATGAAAGTATTTTAAGACCCAGTAGATTAGTTCTACTTGTAAGGAAGCAGTTATATAACAAAATGTTTATGGATTACAATCAAAATTCCGTTCCTTGAAGGTCCATTTCCATGAAATTCCCGCTTCAAATCACCTTACAACCACTTCCCTTACAATCTTTCGACTACTATTTTGTTATATTCTTGGTGGGAGTCGATGTTTCCCCGAATTAAATATGAAGGACAAGGTCATCGCTTACGTAATATGACCCCAATTTGAGAAACCGACATTTTTTGCATTTTAAAGCCTCAAATCAGAGAGTTTACAAACCGATAAAACCGGTAAAAACGACGGAATTCTGGGGGGAAAGTGTAATAAGGGTCTGGAAAGTGGTGTAAACAAGGAAATAAAAGATGAAGAAAGCCGGTTATGATCAGACAAGGCGTAATTTGGACTGATATTAGCAACAAACAATAAATTTGGAGTAAAGAAGTATAAAAAATGTCACGAAACTGGCTCGAAATTCGAAAAAAAACTAAAATAATATGACAAAAAACGAAAGATAATCGCAAAATAAATTCAAAACTATTTTTTTCACAGTTTAGAAAACAAAATTACTAAAAATTACTTTTGAAAGACTTTACCGGAGAATTTTTTCCAGGAATCCCATTAAAGGTACAATAAAAACACCCACTAGCTAGCCAAAAGTTTGCAAAAACAAGATGGAAATACCCGTCGAACCCACCGTTAACTCAGAGAGCGTTATAAAAACAATTAAAGCTAAACACTTCCCTGAAAAAAACAAAGAGCGACAACTTTAGAGGTCAACGACAGCGATTTCTCGATCGAAAAAACCGAATTTTGTAGGGGTTTGGGAAGGGAAATTGGGGTAGACATCAAGAAGAAGGGGTGGTGGAGGTGTAGAGACTTTGGGGTTGGAGAAATTAGAGAATAAATATACTAAAAATAATGATGGATAATATTAAAAAAATATGAAAATGATTGTAAACAACATGAATCTGG
Organism: Bursaphelenchus mucronatus; assembly: GCA_025436335.1. Taxonomy (NCBI): domain Eukaryota; kingdom Metazoa; phylum Nematoda; class Chromadorea; order Rhabditida; family Aphelenchoididae; genus Bursaphelenchus; species Bursaphelenchus mucronatus. Next base: position 10,607,377 of record CM046355.1, read on the forward strand.
TGCCTTCGAAGAGACGGAAACCCAATAAGATTGAACATGATAGGTTGCCAATGCTGGAAACACATCAAAATAACTAAAATTCATGTTGCAACAGAATGCCAAACTTGGCGAAAACGTTTTATTCAAAAGAAATTCCTGATCTCCTCTTGTCATAGCCATGTTTACAGCTGTCACCGTCTGCCTTCCTAGACTTTCTTCACCCATTTCATCCTAATCTAGTCCAATTAAACATATATTATACTTGACTTAGGTAAAAAGAAATCTTTTCCAGAAAACCCTATAATCCAAACCTTTCCATCTTCTCCTTTCCTCTTTCCTTCCACGCCGTAAACGTGGATAGTAAATTGGTTCTAAAAGTGCAGCAAACGGGGAGCTGATCCCTCAAAAAATTAGCTCGAATAAATCGACAAAACGACGAAAAGAAAAGCCGCCAAAAACATGGAAAAAGGACGTCAAGAAAGGAGAGACCGGTTTGAGGATGCACTGGACTGTGAAACGCCGCCACAAAAGTCGCTTCTGGCACTCCCATCTTTGATTACTCGCAACACAAGGGGCGATTTTTTTGGAGTAAATCAAGAAACGGGTTCAAGGGCATGAAGAAGGTCAAATTTACTCCAAAAAATTTAATTTCCTTTAAGTGCAATGGCACTGTTGGAAATAATTGAAAAGTGCATAACCTGACTTAAAAAAATCGAAAAAACAAGCTCAAGTTTGGAACAAAAAAAATATTTTTTCGTCAATGAATCCATCGATTCGCTCACACTGAAACCGAGACCGAAAGTGATAAGGAGAGCTGATTCTATGTCAGTAAGAACATAATAAGTGCAGTCACGCTCGCGATTAAATGTCAAGAGTAATGTTTTCGGATGATCGATGAAAAAATCAGCCGAAATGATAACAAAGATGTAATCGGGAGAGGAAGAAAGGCTCTATAATTCATGACATGTGGTCTGGAGATGATATATTTTGAGATAAAAACAATGAGAGGATATCAAATTTACATTATTTTAGACATATTATACTTGATCAATGTAGACTATAAAATTTGTAGTTTATCTCTGGACTTTTCTTCCAGCAAAGATGACCAGAAAATGCCCGCAAATCAACGTCTATATCCTCATACCTTTTAATTAACCCCCAATAATACCAATAATTTCAAAACGCAATATGTACATCCAGACAGAGAAAATATCATTATTACGTGTTTAACGTGACTCACAAAGGCGGAATTTGCTTGTAGGTGTTCGCAGCAATGAAAGTGAAAACATAAGCCAGCGGGGAAGTTCGTGGAACGTCCGGATCTCAGCTGGATGCCGTTCCAATTTGAGCCCAACAATAGAATCGCGGGATTTTCGGATGATGTTTGTTATATACAGTCTTGTTTTTATATGACGGTTTGATGTCTGATAGGGCGGTTATGCAACTTTGTTATTGTAAAAATACATTTACAATTATTCTTTGCGACTTTCGTGGAAAAATAAAACGTAAAAGTTGAAATTAAGTGACATCGTCAGGACATCAAAAAATATTTCAAAATGTTCACAAATTGTCTCAAACACATTCTGGGGCCTACCATAATATTTTTTTATTCAAAGTTACTGAGTAACAAGTATAAAGAATAATCGTTATGGCAATGAGAATGAATAATGGCGAATCATTGTACTTTGGTTGAGCTGGGAATTAACGAGAACTGCAAAAATAATGTTAACCAAGTAAATGAAGACGAACTTTGATCAAAAAATTAGACTCCGAGGTAAAACCCGGCAATTCTTTATGTTACCCATCAAATGTTAGTAAACCCATTTCCAAAAACTTACAATTAAAGATAGGAAAATAACATTTTGTACATTTTAAAGGAGTGGGAGTTCAGAGGGTGAAAATGCTGACTTCTAAA
>CM046355.1:10609770-10717624 GCA_025436335.1 Bursaphelenchus mucronatus
TTATTACACTTGACCAGCTGATATTTATTGCAATTTAAAAGTCGGTAACGCGCAATTTGAAGGAGCTGTTATCAGCGATACGGAACTTAGGTCATTTTGATTTGGTTGTTCTATGAATCAATCATATTGGTTTTGGTTCTTGTAATTCACTAGCCACACAGATAACTAAAGTAATATAAGCGCCTATAAAAAACAATTTGGTAATTAAAAACATAAACATGCGACTTGCAGCACATTGAGGAGCATTGAACTATGTTATTTTGATATTTTCTATATCAATTATGTGAGAACTGGCAGTTATCTTGTACTTGATTGAAAGGATGACTAATTGTCAAATACTATTGATATAAGGTTAAAAACGCAAATGGAAACGCCTATAACTTTTTAGAAGCCAGATGTGAGTTTATAATATTAGACTTTATAAAACAGATGTCTAAAATAGTGTCGAGATCAGCGAGATCATTCTAATCTGTTCCTTATTGCATTCCATAGCAAACAACTCATCTATCTATGTCGTTAATAGCGCAAGCCTTTCGAGACTTTATTGCTATTGTTTTTATTTAATAGATTCTTAAATTTTTCGAACGACGGAAATGCGAATTTCGTTGTAAAAAGTAGGAAAAAAGTAGTAAAAGGTGTCGGAAATGAGGGATAAAACAAGATATCGAGCAGATCTTTTGATGGATTCGGTTTTTTGGTAGTAATTTGAAAAACTTTTGGGGAAATTCAAGGTATTCAAATTCAATTAAAAGAAAATCAAAGTTGCCCAAAATTAAAATAAAATCCATGACTAATTTAAATATTATTATTATAAACACATTTTATACAAACATGGCTTGATTGTAATTCGATTTAACAATATAATTTCAGACACTTGTGTTGAGTCCCATCAGAGTTTGAGGGACCGGAGAATGGCGTCTTCTGAGGCCCTCAGGGGATTCGATGAAAACGGGAGGCTCCGTTTTCTCGGCTTCGTTGAATGCCTAAAATATGAGATTAATTTCATAAATTAGTACATAGTTATTTATATTACATTACACTCGATATTAACCATAATATAGATTGCTGTCAAGTATGATATAAAAATTTTATTTATGCAAAACTCACTTCATTGTCGTATCTCCTGTTCATGGTGGGTGAGAATGTCTGCAAATCCACAGGCTCTTTGTCGCTGTTGATTAAGCCCCGTCTTCTTTGGCCGAGATTCCAGAAGTAGAAGAAAATCATGATTATCACCTAAAAGTTGTTATATTATAAATCAATGGCTGTAAGACTGCTCTAGTACACATATAAAGGACCTTAAAAAAACCTACAATGATAATCCCGACAATAGAGAGGAAAGCAGTCAAGTATTTGAGGTAGTTCTCCATCTCCCTGGACCTGCACCATGGCTGATCTCCTTTGTTCCATTCGAAGCGATAGGACGTCGGATTGTTGTAATCCACCACTAATTCGCCTGAAATTAGTTGTTTCATCACTGACAACAATTTGAGATTACATAAAACATTTATTATACGTATATATTATAAAATACAAGAATTATATTATAGTAGACTAAAGAAACTTACATCTAAACTCTTCGGTTCCCTTGGTCCAATGACTTTGAAAACACTCAAATTTCACAACATCGCCCTGCAAATAGCCTGAGGCAAAAGCCGGAAATTTCATCAGATATTCGGGGTATTCAATATTGATGGGACCACAGCTGTTATCTACAAAAAAACAAGAAAATCATGCCAAGCAAAATAAAAAAATTTCTGAATCTACTCACAATGCCTGAGGGTGTCTTTTCGATCTAATTCGAAGGCATTCCAATGATCTTGAAGCTCCAATCCAAGGATCTTTGAATTGAACATAACATAATCATGGAGACAGGGAACACTGTCGCCACATTCGGCTATGATGGCCGCTGGATTGTCAGGACAATTTTCGCGGCCATATTGCTCCGTCAGTTGACCTTGCAGAGGTTGCATGACCACTAAAACATCAAGGTTTTTCAAGTGCGAAAAAGATGATGACATTACAAATAAGAAATTTGTGATTTTAAAAGAAAAACAATAAATAGCTTACAATTAGGATTATTTTGCAGATCTCGGCATCGTTGAACCAACTGAATCAAATCTTGGCCCGTGCGTCCTCGGAACATGTAGATTCCACTAAAATTTAATCATCTTAGATCATCAAGTCTAATATTCCAAAAAAAACATGAACTAATGAGACGCTAAAAAGTTAAAATTTTCTCGGATCACTATTTGTGGCCATAAAAAATAACAAAAATAGTCAGTGGTCCTACTTTTCGTATTTGGGTGCCACTTTGAAGATGGAGTGTTCTTCATGGCCACTTCCGGAACACCTCAAACTTCTTGTCTTCATCTCTACTTGTTACAAACATATTATCAGTAGGCATGAACTGATTCAACACTCCTTGTGTATTCTGACTTCCTGGACCTCCGGTTCCGGGGACCCGATCTGAAAATATTAATTTATGTCATAAATAATATAACTTTTTAAAAGAATCTTGTTTAGTTAAACTTACACATATTGATGATCTGTCCTCGAATTGCATCCGAATTGACGTCATTAATACTAAGTCCTTGATACAACGATCCCGTGCTTTGATCTGGAATGGCCGAATAAGGCCCGAGACTCGCGGAAGATCGTATCTTTGGCGAAGTTCCGCATCTCGAGTGTTATCACCATCCGGACGAACGCCATAACGAGGTGGAACTGACACCTAAAAAATTTTAAATCAGTAAAAATCATCCCCCGTGACTTCAAGACCGCATCGTGCACACGAAAAAAGAAGATTTTGCACAGTGCAATCAAAATAAAAAGGTCTCTCTAAAACAATATTGTCGGTGATAGTGAAGAAAAATTGTACTTCATAATAGACCACATAATAACAATGCTCGTTTATTTTTGACATTAAAATTTTTTTTGAAAACCCAGAAATTCAAAATTACTGTTTTATGACTGCACTGTGCATTTCTTTGTCCTTTCGATCTCTGAAAGAAACTTGGTCAAAACTCTACCAACCTGAACATCCAAGATTCCCATACTTTCTTGATACATAGATAACCTATCAATATCCAACGCATAACTTTCTCTGATTCGAATACCAATCTCAGCTTCCTCAAGTACAACATAGATCTCGGGCTGACCTCTTTCCACATTATTCACATAGATCAGAACTCCCTTAAATCGTTGTAATCTCATCGTATCAAAGTAACGGAGAAGATTTCCAACAATAATATTCGTGCGATATCTGAATCTTCGAGTATCGCCTCGAGCGGTCACGTGGACTCGGTCGGTGCCTGAGGCTTCAATGGCAACTCCGGTGATAACTGTGCCATTGGTGGGCTGGACAAGGTCGGCTTGAGACATGTAACGGCCGAGCAAACCTAAAACACGATTCTTATTTCTTGTATTTTGTAATTTGTGTCCCAAATTTATTTTTTAAATCTTCGACCAAAATATTTCAAATTAATTCTGCATCAAATCCCATCTGAAATTTTGGCAGGTCATTTAAAGGACCGTAACCTTCGTACATTATAAAGTATTGTACTTGAGCTACCCTGATACTAAGATCAAACTTACTGAAGTCCACTTTTCTGTTGGGATATCTCTCCAATCGAACTTGAATCCTCACTTCAGGATTATGCACCGTCTTCGGGATGTACAATAAAGTGTAGACTCCAGGTTCACTAAAGATGAATTTTTGATTATCAATGGTGCTGAAAGTCCCAGCACCCAGTCCATAACCGACAGCTGATGGCTGATATTGTTGACAGGCCGAAGAGGGACGACGCCAATAGAACATTTGGCAACGGAATTTGGCAAATTTGCAACACAAATGATAGGGCATGTAATCGTGGTGGAAGGCGGAGAGACCGGGGACCTCGAATTGGCCCAAATAAGGAGAAGAACCAAACTCATAGGCCCGCAGAGGAAAACCCGGATTGTAATGCATATTCTCAACGACTTTGATCACTGGCTGATAGGTGGTTTGTTGCAGGAAACCTTCGGCGTCATAACAACAGACCTGGCCGTAATGGGTGGCGTAGCGACTGAAAGTGGAATATTTTCAATAAAAAAAGAATCACAATAAAAATTAGAGTAATCAGAATCACCCTCAGCTCACAACTAACAAGTTGAAGACTGACTTGTAAGAGACCGAAAAAATTAATTTCAAATCAAACTCATCACCATGTGTAATATAATTCAAAATTTTTTCAGCCTACTTCATATGGTCATCTCTTGTTCTACTATTCGTTGTCGAGGACCCATAAACATTCTGAGCACTCATATAACAATTCTCGGCACCAATCATCTCCGTACAAGTGATATCTCGGAAGGCCTGGGAACATCTCGGATGGGCATAAATCTCCCCAAATCCAGTCTGGCCTGAGTCTCCGTACAAGGACACGATGCATTGGTCTCGACTTCGCGGAGGAAATTCCATTGAGCTCCATCTTCATCGTACCAATCATGACACATTTCCGGGCCTTTTGTTCCACAAATCGTTCACGAACTTCGGCTTCAGAATAAGAAAATGTAGTAGTCTCATACATCGGATTGTTCATGGTCCAGAGGAAGTGAAGGGAAATTGGAGCGGAGACAAGGCTGAAATCAAAATGTTAATTTTTGGAACAAAGAAATGTGAGATCTTAGCATATTGCACCTAACTTAATAGTATATATCATTTTTAGAAGAAAGCTACGACCCCAAACTTCACACATTCAAAAGTACGCCGTAAAAATATATTATTTAGTACAAATTTCAACACAATCCGTTATTAACAGATTAGCGCGTTGAAGTGATCATCCCAAACTTACCCAGAAATCAGAGAAGGCGGAGTCGGTTCATTGGCTCTGATGGGAGCCAATTTCAGATATCCAAATCGATAAGAATACAGTTCATACATCCTCTCCCAATCTGTCAGATACCACTGTTCCACTTGATAAAGATTAATTGCCTCTTCTTGAGGATTAAACCGATGATCCAAGTCATTTCTATTAGAATAGGTGGACAGTCTGCAGAGAACCCGATGTTCTGGACGGAATTTCTTCAACTGATCGTCCTTGAACTCTTTATATCCGATAACGTAGAGACCTAGCTGAACGGAGTAAATGGTATCATCCGAAATTCGGAATCGAATATCCCTTTGACCAGTGGTGTAGAGATCGGGATTTGTGAAATTTCGGGGATACCAAGAAATTGGCATTACTTGGAAAGGAAGGGGATTCTTAAACCAATCATAGATGTTTCCAATATCCAAACGCATCGGATCAAGGGTTGGAGGAACTGGAAAAGATAATACGGTAGAACAGCCGGGATTGACAAATTTATATTATCCATGACATTAAATACGTTATCGGAAAATATGGCATTACAATTTGCCTTAAAAAAATTCTCAAATGGTAATAAATCGGCTAAGTCTCAAGTTACAACAGACTCAACTTGCAGTTTAAAACTAATTTTGAGATATTAAAAAAACTTTGCCAAAATTTAGATATCAAAAAACTGATGATTTCTGCAAACACAACACAAAAATATTTAAAAAAATATTGAAAGCCCTCATTTTTTTGTATCACAAGGTTCATTAGAGTCTGAGATTATATTATTCATGAAATCAGCTGTCTAAAACAACATCAACCTACCAAAATACACGTATCCCACATATGCTTTCTCATCATTTGCTTTATTTTGCTGTGGTTGGAAATACAAAGTCTTAGTTCCCCAATCGTAAATCCTGGGCACAGTACACCTGGCGATACTCGGATTCAGCACGGTGCAAGTGGCTGACTAAAAAAATTATTATAATTAATGTAACTCCCATCTAATACAATGTAATCATTGCAAATCCCCTTACCATACGCTGTTCTATCATGAGAATATAAGTTTGTCCTGGATCGAGACACATTGCATTGATGTCAATTGTCATTTCACCCAACATGTTGATGATATTTGGGTAAATTAACATGGGATAAGTGCCTCCAGTCTTGTTGGAACAGCCTCCCGGTCTCACAACATCATCAACTCGGAACATGTACCGTCCTCTCACCATATGAGGGACGGCGGATCTCTCGGCCAACACTTTTGGAGTGTTTTTGTACATCTGGGTGGGGTCTACATCAACAAAACCGGTGTGATTGCCGCCGTTGAAGAGAGCCTGAAATAGAAATTTTATGAAATTTTGATCGCTGACGAGTAAAATTATCGGTTTTAGGGAAAAATTGGAAAAAGTTTCATATTTGGGATTAAAATGCCTTTATCTCAGCGTTTTCTGCAAAACGCAATTGGACATTTTTCAAAAAGTTTTAGAAAAACCGTACTTAAGATCTTCTCAAAATCTTATCAAAATTTGACAACTTTTATTTTCAAGCGTAATATAACTTTTAAACTCAACTTTACTTACCCTACACCTTCCACTCCTTGAATTGGCCCTGAAATCGGCTGCATCAAACCCGAGCTTCTCATAATTCAATATGACATAGCTCAATCTTCCCGGATTATCGCTCAGCCAGACCACTTGATACGTACTTAGTTGTCCCGCATCCAAATCAGATCTTCCAGAGACTGCCGACGCTGTGTTATACCAAGTAACCACCAACGCAGTGTCGGCTCGGAAGGCTGTAGCCCCAGCCACGCCTTCTTGCAGCCAACGCATCATCTCGTCTAAGAAGAAATCAGAATTTGCATCACATCTGACATATGCCCCGTCCACATTAGGACAAGGACGAGAGGGCCGGCTCCAAAGAAGGCGGATTGCTGGATGGTCCCATCAGGACCAAGACCGCCAGGACCACCACGGCCATGTAGAGATTGACGACGAATTAAGCGGAAGAAAACTCCAGTTCGGAGACCGGGAATGGCATCCTGAGTGATCTGTTGCTTGCAAAGATAGGGCGCAATCATGGCCGGATCTTGGACACGAGGCCAATCAGTACTGTCAGGGCCAATATTAATGGTCGGACCTTGATCCAGGACGGTGGCAAAGGCCAAATATCCATTGACGGAAATCTGAAGTCATGGATAATATAAGAATCGATCAGTTTTATAATGTCTTGATGGATTTTTTAATTCATCAAGAAAAATCAAGAAATCAAATGCCATTTTCAACTGGACGAAGAAATTTGCAACAGTTGTATGAACCCCTTTCGCAAAGATTTATATAAAAATACTTGATGATTTGTCTTACAATTGTGTAATTGTACCATCCTCCGTAGAATGGGAAGAAATGATGGAGATCAATAGTCTGTCCTGAGGTCAGCATACCCGGAACCACCTCCAAATCGCCATGTTCAGGACCAAAAGGTACCAGATTAACTAAAACGATATTATGGTAGAGATAAAATCTCAAAATTTCGAATTTACATAGATTATCAACATAATTAAGATATTTTCCATGTAAAATACAGTTTAAAATCCTCTTACCTCCATAATACGCATTTGTTCCAGTTCCAGTGAACAGTCCAGGAGCCTCGTTTGGCCCCACATTTACTGGATTTTGTGATATTACAATTGGCAAATATGACAGTAAAACCAAAGAGATGGCCAATTTCAATCTGATCATTGGAGTTCTGGTGTCATCAAGTTGAGATTCGCTCTAAAAATTATGATAAAAAGTCAAGACGAATAAAATTTATATTATACATAGTCATCAGGCCAAAAAATGGAAATTGGATAGAATTCAGGCGGTAAGAGATGAATAATCAAAATGGAAGTGGTCATTCTGATGGCGAGGGAGATGCTACTGTCTAGACTTTACTACTATTTAAGATCTAAACCAATTTAAAAAACAAAATTACATTAATTTAGGTGAAAAAGGTAAAATAATTAAAAATTTCAGAGAGAAGATCATAAAAAATTACAATACAAAGTCTCTCGCCCTAAGGGTAAATTAAGAAAAAACGTAAAAATGAAGAAATGGACGTCAGAGAACCCTTGACCGGCCAAGTATTTGTGGCCAAACCTGCGCGTCTCAAGTCTGTAAACATTGTCCTTTGACCTGAATTGACCCCCTCCCCTGCTCCCATACCTCATCAGCTCCCGTCTCCCCCTGAAATATTGTGTAAACACTCCCGTTTAGTTCACCGGCGGACTACTTTACGCGTCATCCTGTCCCCAAGTCATGAGAGCCAAAAGAATAACCAAGTAAAGAGAAATAGTACGGAAAGGGGCCAAAAGTAGAAATAAAAGTCACTCTTAGAGTTTCTAGAACCAATGATTACCGTTTTTTATAACTAGTATTCAAATATTACTCAATTTTTATAACAATTTTTGATTAATGTCATGTGTACTATAATTTTAATCTTTTCATATCGATTTTGACTGAATTTTTAATTTAATTTAATATTTTATGTGTGTTTGCAGAGTGTTCTTGACGATTTACAACCCTATTGACCATCAGCTTCCTCTAGCAGTCAACCTAATCCCTAGAACAAAAGGTCACGTCGTGATCGGTAAAAGAATGCGCAAACCGATCTTCAAATAAGTCCAAATCGGTTTAGAAACGAGGGAAAAGTAATCTCAGCGGCCTTTTCGTATACCCAATCTTGTTCTCGAGTGGGTTTAGTCGCGCATTTCTGCGGTCTATGCAAATTTCTCGCGACGGTTTAAAAACGAAATTTAATGGAAAATGTACAGTGAGACAGACACACGATTTGTGTGAAAACATTAATTTCTTAGTTGATAAGGCACTAAAATGATCAATGATCTGGTCATCGCCAAATTCCAGGTAATTTCACACTAGTATCAACCTAGATTTTGCCATCATGACATTGGGCTTCTTTTGCAACGAACAAGGATTTGATGACTTCTTCAGTGACGGATCCATTAATCGACAAAAGGTTCGAAGAGTCTTAACGTCAGAGTCAACTGACGCGGAGATAGGGAAAATATGACCTTGGATACCTTTTTAAAACCTCCTTTTCTGGCTCTAACGACGTTTCAAAAGGTATCCAAGTGACTCTCCCTTCAAAATCATCAGTCTTTTCTCTCTCGCGTTATCTTTTGATTTCAAACTATACGAGTCTAGTAGATCTAATTTTTTCGCCTTTTGTCAACGGATCGTAAAACTGTCACAAAGGAGCGTTCAAAGAACTACGGCCAAATTTCAAAGCGATTATAGCTTCGGCCGTTTGGAACAGCCTCTAACGAACTATAATGTACAACCTCTGCTTTCAACAAAGCCCTCCCAGAAATTTCCTCAGTTCTTTTTCGTTTCCGATCACCGCCCTCACTGATAAGGTCGATCAAAAAACGGTTCCTTCTACAAATTGTCTTTGAAATTTCCTTGGAAGGCGTTCCTAACAAATTTCACAAACAAATTTACGCTACGTATAAAAGCGAACAGGACCTGTGAGTTCGTCGGTTTTGGACGACGTCGGCTTGCCCAGCCCTCTCGAAGGGTTAGTCAAGGGGTGAGCTAGATCGTGATTGAGATTTGTGTTGAACTTTAAATTCAAATTCAAGTATTCTATCCACTTCTACCATCAATTTGGATATTTTCACTGGTTCTATTGCCAATCGACCTAGTCAATTAGCCATGCTCTTCAATCTGCTTCTACTCTCAGCCTCCATCGGCCTCATCGAAGCCAATCTCCAGCTGGTTTCCGTGCAATCCATCTTTCGGCATGGCGACCGCGCCCCCTCCAAACCCTACCCAAACAATCCGCATGGCTCCGAACATTGGCCAAACGGTTGGTCTCAGCTGACCAAAGTTGGAGCTGCCCAAACTCAAGATCTCGGCCGTTACTATCGACTCCGTTATATGGACCAACTCTCTCTTTTGAACTCAACCAATCTCCTGACAGAAGTTCAAATGCGCTCGACCAGCAAGAAACGTGCGATAGAGAGTGCCGACAACGTGATGCTGGGTTTGATGGGGACGCAAATTGAGCAGACCAACATCGACATCCACCATGACTACAAACAGGACCTACTTTTGAAGCCAAACAGTGTGGATTGCCCCAAATACGATCAAATTTTGGACGCAGACAACGACAAACTCTTCGCTCTCTACAATTCCACCTTTTCAACAACCTTCGAACAGCTCTCAAAGTGGACCGGAATGCCTGTGGATATGAGCAACATCGACAACGTCTTCGATTCGCTATTCCGCGAGGCGACGCATGGTCTGGATCTTCCGGCATGGGCAATGGAGACCGTGTTTGACCCAATAAATCGACAATTTATTACGGTTTATGAGTTTGTTTTGGAGCTGAAACGAGTTCAGCGACTTGGAGAGTTCAATTCGGCCGAGAAATCGAAATTGCGGAGCGGATACTTGTTGGGGCAGATTATGGAGTTCATGAAGAACAACACAAACGGAAAAGCAAATCCAAAATTGATGTTGTATTCCTCGGTAAGCATTTCTAAACTTTTGAAAGTCATCATTTGCAGTTTACGGGGAAAAAACATATATTCCGGCAAATGGCCGATCTATTCCACAATAAAACAGACAGTTTCCGGCAATTGCCAATGTTTTCTTGTCAAAAACGACATTTTTTGCCCTTTTTGGACCTTATTTTAGCAAAAAATAACATTTTATGTCCGTCTCATAACCAAATTTAGGCAAAAACGTTGAGCACCAGCTGTTCAGATCGTGTTTTACCTAATAACAGCCATTAAGGCAAATCATAATCATCTTCTCACTCAAAAAATCTCTTTATCTTCCTCTATGTACTCGTATATAACGAACCAACACGCAACAATAAAAAAGGTTGGAAAATGAAAAATCAAAAAACCCGTTAAAGATCAAGACTGTACAATTTTAAATTTCAGCATGATGCCACATTGACTTCGCTTTTGTACAGTATCAACGCATCCGATGAGAAGTTGACACCGTATGCCGCGGCCATTTCTTTTGAGTTGTGGAAAGACCCGGAGGGCCCACATCAACCGACATACTATGTTAAGGTAAGTAAAAGGGGTCTACAAAATTTCTAGAAACGCATGATAAGGTGTAAAGAAGGGTAGGGTAAGACGGGACCAAAAAATTTTTTTTGGCAATTTCATGGGACAAAGAGGGAATTTTGGCAAGAGACGGCTATAATTATATAACCAGGGTCCACAACAGAGGGTATGACAAGATGGGACCAAAAAAATCAATCGACGAAATCTCCGAAAAAATCAAAAAACAGTGAGGGGGGGACCAAAGACAACTTTTTGAATTTTTTTTATAATTTGTAAAATACGCAAGAAAATTCTGTCGCAAGAAAATAAGTGCTGTTGGCATTCTTTTATTAACCCCTTTCTTTAATTTTTCCCAAAAAAATTCAAAATTTCAAATTGGTCCCCTCTTACCACACCTTCCAAAAACTTTTCTTGATCCCCTCCCGCAAATTCTACAACTTTTTCTAACTAAAACAGACATTTCCTTACTGTGTAGACCTAAAACAATGCAAATTCTCAAATTTTCTCCAAGTTCAGACTTCAAAACACAATAAGTATTATAACTCCATTTCATAACTCATATTCTATTTATTCCAATTTCAGGTCCTGTATCGCAACCAATCGTATGTGGAGGACGCCGTAGTCTTGGACATACCCGGCTGTACGGCGCAGATTTGCGAATTCAATCAATTTTTCGGAGCGCTGGAAAAGAATATTGTCAATTCGTTCCAGGAGCATCGGGAATTGTGCAAATTGTAATTTTAGAAGTTGTAATCTCATCTGTTCGCAGTGGAATCTGTGTATAACAATTTTTTGGATCAAAAACAATTTTCGACCAAAAAAATCTTTTCGACAAAAAAATCTCATATTGTACTTGCAATAATGTATATAATTTTTTGATTTTTGATACGATCTCATTGAAAATAAAACATTAAAACTTTAAAATTTGTAAAATACGTGATACATTCCTAAAAAATCAAAATTTCAAACCCACCTTTCCAACAATTCACATATGTAGATGCAGATTTGGATGGTGTAAGATCGTGGTTTGCTGTGGTTGCGGTGAATGGGGCAAGATGAGTGTGGGTGCGGTCGGTTTTATCGTGTCCAAGTCAATTCCGGCCACTTCGTCCATCTTTTTCTTTTCGATGAATTTTGATTGCAAAAAATTGGTCAACCTTTCGTCATTATTCGCGCAGAAAAATCGGAAATCCTTCAGGAGGAAATCCAAAAATTGTTCGGTGCACCAGCTGAAAAATTTTGATTTTTATTGGATTTTGAAAATAAATTCAAAAAAAAATTTTTTTTGCAAAAATTCAAATTTCTCGAAATTTGAAGGGCAGATTTGTCTAAAATTCTGCATAGATAATCAATGTACGCCATAAATTAATTCTTCAGAATTTTAGCTCGAGCTATGCAAGAACAACCGCGATATTCAACGATCGGCCGAGAGAGCACGCGATTCGCGGAGAGCGGTCACAGAGAAAAACCCTTTTTGGCCATATTTTTGCCAGTTCCGTGCAGAAAAAAATTGATTTTTAGTGGGACATTACCATCTACGGTAAGTATCAAACTTTTTGCACAAAAAATCACCAAAAATTCGGTCTTATCTACTTTTCTGTCAATTTTCTGATCAAAAAATATCAAAATTTCCAAAAAAACCACCAAAAAAACCTACGAAGCTCTGTATCGATGACTCAGCATGTGATTCCAGGCCCACATAAACTTTCTTGTTTGTGGATCAAATTTGACGAACATCCCTCCACTGAGATGGACATATTGTACCGTCGGCTCGATTTCATTCCCATGGATATTCTTCAATCTTTCCCGATCTTTGTGCACTTGACAATTCATCAACGTAAAGCCGAATGCCACCAAAATTGCGCGGATAACTTCGTGGAAAATGTTCTCGGGGATCAGGTCCGTGCGCAGGTCCACAAAGATGGGGCATCGCAGCGGGGACGACAAAAAGTTGGTCGGTTCGGCGAACGCGTCTTCCGGGACCGGGAAAATGTGGAATTGGAGCCGTTGCGCGTGCCGAAGCCATTGTTTTCGGATCAAATCCGAGACCTTTTGGGAGTTGGCCATAAACCATTTCACCCAGATTTCATAGGCTTTGTAGGGGGTAAAAGAACGCTCGTAGAAGATCTGAAATTGAATGAATAAAATTAAAAATTCATTTTTGCGGAAAAAAATAAATTTAAATTTATTTTCAAAAATTTAAAAATTAAAAATTTTTATCGTTATAGCAAACTTTGGTTAAAAAAATAACTTTTAGGCAATACTCGTCTAGACAAACCTTATTAAAAAAAGAGTTGACATCTTTTTTTTCCAAAAACAAAAAAAATTTTCAAAGGAGGACCAAGGGAAAAAATCAGAAATAAAGTTTGGTCTCCCCTTGCTCTACCTTTCCTCACCAACGATTTCATGGTTATATTAAATCTGAATTCAGTTTCAGATCTTTCCATCATCAAAAATGACCATTAAAAAATAAAAATTAAAAAAATTTTCCCTGCCTCCCCCCCCCCCCCCCTTACACACATACAAAAATTTTTTTCTCAACCCCTCGCGAATCCCTCAAAAATCGTTCCATACGCCCAAAAGGCAACAACAATAGTCATCGCTTCCCGAAAACATCAATTCACTTCACTTTTCGCCAAAATCAATATAAACTTACCCTTCCAAAGTCGACAAACTGGCTTTCCGGATGTCGCACGCTGTATGTGGCCAACTGGGACTGATGCGAGAACAATGAATCAATTTCCACCGGTATGCTCTTCGAAACGAACTTGCATTGATCTTTTTCCGTGCAATTTTTGCACACTTCCACAAAGAATCGGGTTTGGCTTTCGGCTTCTCGGAGGTCGCGGTTAATCGACTCGGTCACGATCAGATAAAAGTAAAACCCAAACATAAATTTGGGTTCGTTCTGGTCCACTGAGCCTTTGAGAGCATCAATGTCTTCTCGGTCATTGTGGAAACAATGAACCAGCCGGATTTTGTTCGTTTTGACCATTTTTTGAGCAAATTTTAGGGCAATTTCTCGTGACTCCAGGCCTTCTACCGTCTCGGTGAGCCATTGGACAAAGTCAAAAGAGATGAACAGAGTGTTTGGGAGGGAGGGAGTGCCTGAAAAATAATCTTTATACTAAAATTCAAAAAAAAACTCTTTTCAATTTACAAATTCAAAATTTTTTTTCAAAAATCAAAAAAAATCTTGATAATCCATTTTTAGGCATAAAACATAATTTCCACAACAAAACATAATTTTTAATCAAAAAATTTTTCAAACCCGTCAAAAAAGCCGTAAAATCACCTAAATCAATATAAAAACCCCAAAAAGTCCATTTCCTACCTTTTCTTCCAATACTACTCAACAACGGAGTCGTATCGCATCGTTTTCTCCATTCTCTCATCACATTCTCCTCATCCAACCCAATTTTTGGGATCATCTCTGTTTCGGGCATGGCTGATATTGATTTACTGCTGCCGGTGCTGGCTTTTTTGGCCGGTGGTTCTGCTCTGGGTCCGAATTCGAAGCTCTTGGAGGTTGGATGAGGTGTTGGGGTGTATGAGGTTTTATATGCCGGATTTTGGACCTGGCTTCGGATGAGATTTACGGCTTCCAGGAAGCGGATAAAATTCTTTTCCATTTCGATTGAATCAAATTGCTCGTAAATGTCGGCATGGCCGACGATTGCAATTCTTTCTGAGAAGACGGAGGATTCAGGGACAACAAGGAATCTAGAAATTTTTTTTTAATGGATTTCCAAAATTTTTTAGTTTTTGAAAAAAATTTGAATTTGAAATTTTTTCAAAAGTCTAAAATAAATTTTTCAGGTACACCCTCCCTCCCTAAAACTTTTTTCATCTCTTTTCACTTTGTCCAATGGCTCACCGAAACGATAGAAGGCCTCGAATCCCAAGAAATTGCCCTAAAATTTGTTCAAAAAATGGTCAAACGAACAAAATCCGGCTGGTTCATTGTTTCCACAATGACCGAGAAGACATTGATGCTGCTCTAAAAGGCTCAAAGGACCAGAAGGAAAACAAATTTATGTTTGGGTTTTACTAGTCTGTCCGAAAAGTCGCTGGAGTGATTGATTTTTAACTGTGCAAAAAAATTGAGGGTGCGAGCGACAGCCGAAAAAAGCCTATTGCACCGTGCAAAAAGCAAGCAATTGCACAGTGCAAAGTGAACTTTTGTTTTCTCACAGTGCAAAGTTATGCTCTAAAAGGCTTAGTGGACCAGAACGAACCTAAATTTATGTTTCGTGGAAGTGTGCAAAAATTGCACGGAAAAAGATCAATGCAAGTTCGTTTCGAAGAACATCCCGGTGGAAATTGACTCATTGTTCTCGCATTAGTCCCAATTGGCCATACACATAAGCCAAATTTTTTACTCCCAAAAAACTTAATTTTTTTCCAAAAAAATCAAAAGAATCGTGATTTGCAAAAAAAAACCAATTTTTAAAATTGTTTTCGAACATATCCCTTACCTAGACGAGAAACATTTCATATCGTCTCTATACAATCCAGCGTTCGTCCTTCCTTGTAGCTCCGCGTCCAAATAACTCCAATTCAACTTGTCCAAGTTGTGATGCTTGAATGCAGTCTGACTGGCAGTGTAGTTCACATCATCCGGCACTTGGAAATAGTAATTGTATCGCGAGACCCGGCCCAATTTTTGCGCGACTTCATCAGCCATCGTCGACTTGGGGACGAATTGTTGGATCAAAAAGTAATGGGGATCATCTGCGATTAGGGAAATGCGATGGTAAATCTGGTTGAAGCTCAGGGAGCATTCGCGGAGGACGGTCTGATGGGGGCGCTCGGGGAGGACTTTCCTGAAAATTTCGCGATTTTTCAAAAAAATGGTCGAAATTTTTTTTTAAATAAAAAATATTTTTTTTTCGACTTGAAAAAAATTTTAACAGAAGTACCCCAAGTCAGATTTTGATGAAACTTGTCACAAATTTTGCAACATTTTTTCTAAGACATTTTCGAGACTCCTGCAGAAAGGACCGAGATTTTTAGATCGAAAATTGGCAAAAATGTGCCACTTTTTTGCAAATTTCGGTATGAAAGTTTTCGTGCCTATTTCCACTATAGAGGGTAACGTTTCCACAAAAAAATTATTTTTTCGTCACAAAACTGGCAAAGCTATGGCTAAAAACTCTTTCCTCTCTGACCGCTTTCCACGTTTTCTGTGCTTTCTCGACCGCAAAGATCGTTGGATATCTCGGTTGCTCTTGCAAAGCGCGAGCTAAAATTTTCAGGAATCGATAAGCGGTCTATCCCTGACGTGCATGCAAAAATTTTAAAAAATCTGAGCGTCGCGCTTATAGTAAATACTTCCCTTGTAAAAAAATATAAAAATAAAAAATTTTTATAATTAAAAAAAATATTATTTTTTTATTAATTTTGCATTTCAACTCCAACTTACTGAATAGCCGTATGGATCATTTCCTTCGGCAACAACACAATTTGATATCCTCTTTGAAGCCTTTGTCTAATCAGTTGTTCAAACAGTAAATTTTCGAGATGGGCTTCTGTTACTGGCCGACTCACCTCTGGGGGAACCCATTTTTTCAAATCTTCGTAGTCGATTAGTACTGGATGCTCCTAAAATTTAATTTTGTATTGAGAAAAAAAAAAAAAAAATAAAAAAATTTTTTGACTTCAAATTTTTCAAAAATTTTTTCAATTTTTTCGACAAAAATTCCAAAAAAACATTTTTTTAATTAGAAAATTACCACTATCGTAGTGCACTACGGTATTTCAAACGTGCGTAGACTTTCTTCCGTCTCTTGTCGCGCCGCACAGTGCATTTTGCCTCGTTTTGCACGGTGCGCAGGACATTTTTAAACATTTCGCACCGTTGCACAGTGCAAAAGGTCAAACGCACTGTAAAAAATGTGCACTGTGCGGCCCGCGACAAAAAGTCTATGCACTTTTGAAACACCGTAGTAATTCATTCCAACTTACTGTCAAATGATAATCATTCAGTGACCGTGCATCCGGGAAAAAATCAGTCGTAATGGGCAGCAATCCCGACCTCACCAAACTCTTCCAATCCATTCCAATTTCCATGTCCGGGTTCCATTTCTCTTCTCCGGTGGAACCCCATGCCCATACCGTGGTTTTTCCTTTTGCTCCTAAGCCAGTCACTTTGTTCTCATTATAACCGCCTTCTTGGGGTTGGCCCTGGGGAGAGGGGGGTCTTCGGGCAGGGGAATTGTTGACGATTGCTGGGGATTGGGTTTGCTGAGGGGAGGGCTCCTAAAACACGAAAAATAATTTTTCAAAAAAAAAATTTTTTTATCGACCAAAAAAATTGCATAGACCAAAAATTTTTTACCGACCAAAAAAATTTTTTTTCAACCACTCAGAAACTTTTTTTATCGTCAAAAAATTTTATCGACCAAAAACTCAACAAACAACCAAAATTTTCAAAAAAATTCATTTTTCGACCAAAAAATCTCAAAATTCCTCACCGGTTCTACTGTCTGTAGCACATGAACAGTTGATTTGCCGACCACATAATGATGAGCCAGCTTGGCTCTTCCCAGCCTGTCCACTGGGAAAACATGGATCCATCGTCTTCTATTCGCGGTAATTCTGACGATAAATTCTTCTGGTCGAAAGGGGTTAATCAAAGCTCTGGAATCCGAACTGAGGGGTTTTCGACCTGAAAAAAGAGAAAAAGTTTAATTTTTGGCAAATTAATAAATAAATATTGATATAAAACGGCTGAAAAATAAATTTTACGTCGCTGAACACCATAAAAATTCAGTTTTCGACAGTTAAAAGCCCGAAAATCTTCAATTTTAAACATTTTTCTCAGAAAACCCCATTTTTAGACTAAAAAATCTCAATTTCTTAACCCATTCTTAAAATCGCACAACAAAAATTTTAGGCATATCCAACCACGTCATCACAGAACTACTGCCAAATTTTCCGCCAATTCCCTCATGTCATTTCCATTTTATACTTAAAATTTCTAAAAAATCATCAAAAACCTACTATTCGCCGCCGGTTCCAGCGATTTTACGTACTCTGCGACATGATCAGGCGGTGATGGGATTCCATTAGCGTCCTTAACAAAATCTTCAGACCGTTTTTTGCTACTTACAACGATCGCTGGAGATTCCTTTGGTAATTGGACTCCCAATTGTTTGCAAAAATCCGACAACTTTGAGTTTGATGCATTTTCATCCATCGAAAAATGTCTCAGTGCATACATATCATACAATTCGCATTCTGATTCGGGGATTGTTACATCTAGGGTCATGGCAAGGCCACTGGGACTGTTCTGAAATTGAATTTTTTGGGGTTAGATGTGAAGAACAACAAAAAATGAATTTTATCGGTAAAAAATAAAATTTCTAATATCTAAAACAAGGCAAATTCTATCAAACAGGTTATAAAAATCCCTTTTACTTCCATTGAAATCAAAAATTTTACCAATTTTATCTTTTTCGGGCAGTCAGATTCGAACCTGCGACCTTGCGACCAGGACTCCAAAACCCTACCACTATCCCACAAAAGCACACGTCGTATCTTACCGCGAAATTCAAAGTTTGAGGTTCCAAAAATTGCAAAAACACCAAAAAGAGATAAACGAATAATATTTTTCAAACCGCCACTACCAAAAACTTACACTCAAAAGTGCTATTGGAAAATTGATCCTCGTTTTGAACTTGACCATGATGCTGGTTTTATGGGGCATTCGAAAGTACGAGTAGTTCATCCAATGAGGAATAAAATAGTCTTCGACCAGGGGGTTCACCTTGGATTTGAAAACAAAAAGAGGCACGGCATGTAAGGGTTGTTCTCCTAGACAGACAATATCCAGTGAAATTCCCATGTCAATGATTCTCTGTTTGGTGAGATTGACCATTTCTCGGTCGACGTTGAAGACACCGCCACCTGGGGTGACAAATAGGATCTGAAATTGACATTATAGTAAGCTATTTTGGAGGAAAATAACAAAGACAGTCAAGTATAATATAATTTTTGATATTACACATGATACTGCTAATTAATATACTGTTCTAACGTTAGGAAAAAGGTCGACATGTCTCCCAAATTTAATTCACATCAAAATAGCTTCGTTGAAAATCCAAAAATCTTATTTTTCGGATACTTTTCCTATAAAAACCTAATTTTTTGCTCAAAAAACCTCGATATCTCAGCCAGAGCCCAAAATCTCAACACCATAATCTCAGAAATCATTAATTAGACCATGAGCTCTCTTCTGATAAAATAACAGCCAGCTTAGCAAAAAATTTTATATTACACTTGCCATCTCGACCTAAATTTCCAAAATAAATTCAAATTCTCTACCTGCTGTCCGGTGGTTTCAAACCGTCGATCTGAGTGGTAAACAAAAAAGCTATTCATCGACATATTCAGCACTTCCAGGAAATTTCCGTCCCTTGCCGTTGAGAGTTCGCAAAAGTCGCTTCGGCCCGCCAATTCGGGTAATAATTGTCGATGGTACTCTTTTATGGTGTTTTGGTAGTTCGTAAAGCACTTTCGGAGATTGGCGAGGACATGAGTCCAGTCTGTGTAGTGTTCATTTTGGACCAGGAGACGGTAAAAATCCTTAAATTGAAAAAAAAATAATTTTTTTTTTCAAAATGATGGATATTTTGCCAGAAAAGCCAAGAAAATCCCTACTTGATAATATCTGTCCCTATGGTCCTTATTCGCTCTGATTTTTTCCAATTGCTCTTCATTCAACACCGCCGAATTGTAATACCACCTCGAAAAAACGATAATCGAAACGTGATGAGCGCATGATTGTAGACTCCAACGTTTGAATAACTCAGGCAGGAAGCCCTTATAGCATTTCTCGAAATACAAATCGCCTTGAGGATCAATGTCCCACATTTCGCTGCTCAATTGGATATAAATCAAGACCTGTGATGAAGAAGATCGGAAGACAATTCTCGTTTCTTCAGAGACATATCCCGACCAAGCCGGCTCTCCGGCTGACCATATATCGGATACGGTACAATGAACTCCCAGCCAATTTTCGAATTTCCCAACATAAACACAAGAGTCGATCAAACAGCTGCGAAAGTGGAACATATCCGCTCGGGAGATGTAATATTCTTTGAAGGTGAGTTCCACTGAGTCAAGGGCAATCTGAAAAACGTGTTCAAACATTAAAACCATCTTATTTTAAATTAACAATATCAAAAAATGGGGGAAATTATATTATTCTTGGTAAAAAAGTGGAAATTTAGATATATAATTCTAAAAAAAGTTTTAACAAACCCAAAAATCATTGGAAAATACGTTTAATTTAGTCCATCAATGCTGTTCTACGTCGATTCTACCCAATATTTACCAAAAATCCTTAATTTATTACTTAAAATAAAGTCATTTTCAATTTAAACCAAAGTAATTGACAACAATCTAGCTGGAGAGTTATCTCTAACTGTCTACATGCCTCTATCTATATACATTTGCCAAAATGTCCATGTTTTCAAGTGGAATATAATTTATACCTAAAATATAAGAAAAAAACTCAAAATCTGACTTACCTTCTCTTTATCCACTCTTCTGACCAACACAAAACTCCTCGATGGGAAAAAATCCTTTCTAGTATCAAAAACTTTATCACAAATCTGAATGGCATCTCTGGTCGTGGCTTTATTCGTCTCTTTCTTGAACTGAACGTAAACATAATGCGCTGAATTGGTCGATTTCACTTCCAAAATGTCGTCATCTTGCAATCCGGGGATGGAATGGGCATTCTAAACATAAAAGAGACAAGTTTTTGTAGTCTTACCACACTAATCCCTTCTTCAACTCGATGGTGAAGTTTTAGTCGAATTGCGGCCGGTCCGTCGATGGCACGCTGATTGCGCGAGCGTGCCTCGCTGTCTTTTTGGTCCATCAACCTGAAAATAAACAATTACTTCATGAATTTTGTAATTTTTATCCGTTTTTGCCTTATTTACCTTATCCATGACCTCTAACAATGTTAATATTTTTTACCAATTTCAAGCGCATAAAACTGTCTGGCACAATAATTTTTGTAAAATACAATAATAGTAGACAGTTATTTAAAGATTCAAAGTTCACTCCATATCGGAAGCAATTCCCTTATCTTATCCGTAGATCAAGCTGAACAAACAATAATTTATTAAAAATTTAAGTGCATGTAGACCGAATTCAGTCCTAATTAATAACAAACCGTCAAATTATAACTTTGAACAGTGTTTTTGTCAAATTCAAGGGCCAATTCAAGCTTTTTTATATTGCCCGTGACATCTACAGTAATCATCAAAATCATCATCGATATCATAACCTTTCTATTGACAAAAAGCAAAAATAGAAAGAATAGAGTCTGATAATCAATTTCATGACAAAACAGTTTCCTTTTTCGGCAATGTTCTACTAGTTTCAGGCCTTACCGTATGCGCTCCTCCATCTTGGAGCGCATCATTGGAAAAGCGGCGCGCCCGGGAGCGCTGATATCGACGTTAGTGGTTGGGCAGGCAGTCTATTTCCCCGCCGCGTCCCCTCCAATCTCTTCTTCACTTATTCTTTGAAGGAAATTTTTGGAAAACCCCCGAGAGCAGCAACTTTTTTTCCGCAGCCCCGTCCTCCCCGCCCCGCCCTGGATCTGACGGTACAGTGCAAAAACTCGGAGGTGAAGGAGTGTGTGTGGTGTGGGAGAACGGAACAGCGTGCTTGCTTAATGTGTTCGCCATAAAAGCGGCGGGGATCAAAAATTTCTTTCCCCAAAACCTCAAAAGCCGAAAAAACAAACAAAAAATAGGGAAAACTTACAATATTTCGCGGAAAGCACGGTTAACGCAGCATTGTTGAAACAGTAGGGTGTTGCAAATCCGTCAAACTGGTGGACGAGACACGATTTTCCACATTTTCTTTGTTTTTTCGCTCGCATTTTATTTTTTTCGTTTGTCGAGCTGCGCCCCCGTCTCCGCGGGTTGCGCGTGGCACCTTTTCCGCAGAGAGGAGAGAAATTCTCTTTTCGCATGTGAAATCAGACGAGAGGAGGAAGAGAGAACCGACTGGAAATGGATTTTTTCGCGAAGTTGTTTCAAATGTTTTTAATAAGACGGGCCAAAATGTGTTTATCGTTTATAACCAATCGTTTCGAGGGTTTCTCGTGTCGCATATGACAGAGTGGAGAGTGTTTACGTAAAAGGGTCATTTGCATCGTCTCGAGGGTTAGAGTGAGCTTCTGTTATCCTTTTCTATCTTTCGGACCATGTTTTTGGCTAAATTGCAAAATTTTGGATATTAATTTACCTTATACTGTTCGAAATTAGTCTAAAAATGACCTTGAAGTGAGCAGAAATGGAGGGAAACTAGTTATTTTGCATTTAGAGGCCGAGTTTCAGCTTTTGGGACAAGATTTATTCCTCCGAAACGTTAATCACTTCATTCACCTTGACATTGATGTATTGGCGCGTTCAACTATTTTTTTAAATTCATTTTGAACTTTATTCGAAATTCAAACCTACTACAACATTCTTGACGTTTTTTCTTGGGAAAAGGTGAATTTATCTTGCAAAATTTGCGAAATAAAAATTTATGATACCTAAAATAATATAATGATGCCTCAATCGTGAGAAAACGATTGTTTTCAGCATTCAAAATCTATTGTGACGTCGCTAAAGAGATGCGAAAAGGTCTCGTGTCTTTTTCATGACGTAGTTTCGAGAATAAACTTTCGCATGAACTGATTAGCCTTCTCCGTTTGTGGTTACATGCAGATTCAGCGAATTTCCCTGCTAATTTATCCTTCCATGAACGTGCAACCGAGTGAATGACTCAGTACGAGTATAAAAGCCGATTAAATTGTTGATTTCAGTATCTGCAGAACATGGCTGGCCGTGTCGCCAGCACAATTGGGGATTACGAGAATCTCTCAGGTAAGTGTAACTTTATTTTTTATGATTGGCGTTTAGATATTGCTCGGGCGGCCGATCGCCAAGCCAGGCTGGGCTCGAACTCGGATGAGGAGAGGAATATGAGCTTACAAACTCCATGTAGTTCGTCGTCTTTTCCCGGAGTTGTTATGAGAAGACCAACGGCTGGAAGTGAGACTGATGACTTTGATGATCATCTGGAGGTGTTTCCGCAAGTCGGCACCACTTTTTATGATTATCAGGCCATGGAGAATGACGAGTTGTCGTTTCAAAGGGGCTCGGTGGTTGAGATTATTGAAAAAGACAGGTAAAAATTGGAAATATTGTTGTTAGAGGCATCAGTTGGCTAGAAAAGTTTTTTATGTCAGAATTTTTCAAAGTTTGGAATCGGATGGCATTTAAAATTTCATTGCAGAGAAAGAGGCTGGGTCTTCGGCAAAATCGATGACAAAACGGGTATGGTTCCGGAGAATTACGTTCGCTTAATTGGCCGACAACCCAAAGAAATCAAAGCTTCGGAATTTGTAAAATTGGACGAAAAAGTTGGAGACGGCGCCTTTTGCAACGTCTTCAAAGGCATCTACAGAGGCCGAAAAGTGGCGCTAAAGATCCCAAAGCAAAGCCGAAGCTTGGACAACAAAAGTTTTGAAAGTTTAAAACGCGAAGCTTTGGTGTTTGCCCGATTAAGACACAAAAATATCGTCGCGTTCTATGGAATCTGCACGGAATCTCCGTGCATTCTGATGGAACTTTGCGAAGGCGGGACGTTGTTTCGGTTATATCGACAATTATCGTTCTCTGTCTATTCGACAGTGATTGCATGGGCGTTGCAAATCGCTCAAGGAATGGATCATCTGCATAACAGAGATGATGCACTGCTTCATGCTGATCTAAAGGCTGATAATAGTGAGTCAAATGCAATTTACCAGGCCCTTGTTTTGTTCAATATGGGGAAGATGGTCCTGCGGGGAATTTCATTTTGGACAGATCGAATTTATGGCTTGTCATCTACTTTTCCAATTGTCAAAATGGCCAGCCAAAGGGTTGTATTGACCTAAAAATCTAATAAATGGCTAATTAAGGAGTTGAATCAGTAAGCCAAACAATCTAAATGGTTAGTATTATAAAAGAGTTGGATTATCCTAAAAATCGTTTAGCTGAGATTTTTAGACTAATCCAGTCCTTTGGCTAGACCTTTAGATTATCTGACTTCCAATTCAACTCCTTTTGCATTTATAAGATTCTTAGGCCAATTAAGACCTTTGGCTGGTCATTTGGACAATTGAAAAAGTTGATTGAAGGCCATAAATTCCATATTCCGGAATGAAGGGGCCGGAAGTATATAACAGCTCCTTTTTCTTGTGAAACCTATTTTCACCCTTATATTTTTTAGTTTTGATCAAAGAAATCCCCTGTATTTGCGAGCATGACGAACAAAACTCTCGGTTTGGCCCTACCAAATATCAAAACAACATTTGCACTCGCTGCAACGGCACTCGCCTCGACAAATTGACCCTCAAAATTACTGACTTTGGTCTGTCGCGAGACGTCAAATCGACGCGCGACAGTTTGTCCGGCTCGGTCTCGTGGATGTCGCCTGAAGTCATCGAAAAGAAAGAGTACTCGAAAAGTTCGGATGTTTGGAGTTTCGGAATTTTGTTCTGGGAAATTTTAACGAATCAGTTGCCGTTCCCTGACCCGGATTATAGCGTCCTCGTCTTGATGGTCGCCATCGGCGAGCGAAAGAAAACTCCCGACATCCCGGAGAATTGTCCACCCGAAATTCGCAATCTAATGAAAAAATGTTGGGAGATTCGCCCGGAAAATCGACCGTCATTCAGCGAAATCATTGAAATGTTGAATGATGCCACGGCGAAGATTGACAAAACGCATGTGTTGTATAGTTTCGAAAGTGTGAAAAAGTCGAGAGCAAGAATGGATGTGACTTTCAATGAGATCGCCGAAGAGTTCAGGAAACGGCGAATTGAGTAGGTTTAAGGTTTTAAAGCGAAAGTCTTTGACGTAAATTTTGCACTGTAGTTCCGAAATAGCTGCAAAGAATTGCCGGAATGTTTTAGCTCGCGCTTTCCATCAGCAGCCAAAATATTCAACTGTCTTTTACGAGAGAGCACGTGAAATGAGGAGGCCAGACTCTTCATTTCGCTTGCTCTTACGCAAAACACCGTTGAATATCTCGGCTTTTGTTGGAAAGCGCGGGCTAAAATTTTAGATAGCTCTTTGTATCTAGTTTAGAACCAGTATGCAAAATTTCAAGGTGATCTATGTCCCACGTCAGTGACTTCTCGTGTAAACTTTTTAAAAATGTTGTCATGCCTAATGTGCTATATAAAGTCTCCCCGTTTGTAGCACTTCAATCTACTCTAATCTCGAATTCAAACCCAAGGCCCCAAAGCCGGCTGCACGAACAATCCGACGAAAACCAAGACCAGTCTTGCCGAAGGGCAAGGTCTCAAAAGAAAACATTGGTGGCCCACAAGACTTTCAGCATACATTCCATATTTCCTCAGCGGCATCTTCTACCTCGCCAGACTCGCAACGATTTCATATTGTCGAAAGTGAGTTTTCACTTGCTTAAATGGAATTTTTCATCAATTTTGATGATTTATGGAACTTTTTTTATAGTATTGTACGTCGTAACAGTTGTACTAGCCGGGAATGTAGTTATATTAATTTTTTGTCTTGTAAACCTGTTGTAAATATTGTGATGATTGTTGTAGATCCGGACAAAGCAGTCTCACCCCTTTCTCCCCGACATAATCACGCGACATCTCTGGAGAGAAAAGATTTGGTTGACGCGCAGACCCTCCCGCGAAGCTACAAACACGCCGTGAAGCAAAACGAATCCCCAAAGATTCGACAATGCTCGGGAAATGAGCACCTAACTCCAATGGAATTCAATCGAAACGCCTCGAGAAGTAACCCGGAATTATGCGCATTGTCGGTGAACAACACCCCGAGAAGGTCCAATGCATACCGTCATAAGGATTTCGAGAGGATCAAGCAGAAAGTTCAGCCAACGAATTCTTCGGATTCATCCGAAGAAAATGTGGTCATCCCGGCTGAGGACATGGGTAGGTGGTGGTCGTAATGTCGTTTGGGTAGCAGTAGATGACTTGTAAATGTTGTAAACGGTAAAGGTTGTCGATGATCTTGTTAGATTTTGCACTTATTTTACTCGAAGCTTCGATATTTTTCGTTTTTGGGCATTTGGAAGATACGGGTTGTAATCTGCTTAGCTCACCGTCCAAATGGCCATCCACAGTGTTGGATTGGCCTAAAAATGTTTAAAATTTCTAGCCAGCGGGTTGGATTGGCAGCTACATCATCTAAATGGATTGCCAAAGGTCGGATTAGCCTAAAAATTATCTTTTTGATATTTTTAGACCAAGCGAATCCTTGTACAAGTCGTTTTGATGATTTGGTTGCCAATTCGACCTTCTGACTAGCGATTTATGAGATTTTTAGACCAATCCAACTCTGTGATTGGCCATTTGGACGGTTGGATAAACAGATTACGACCGATCGATGCGATTTTTCCAAAAAAGAGTGGCTGTCCGATTTGGAATCTAAGATATCTCTTCCAGATATCCCGATAGTCCGTCATTCCGACTATCCGGACCACCATGACAGTCGCAAGAGCAACGCCATCTTCTACGACTCCGATTCCTCGGTGTCGGCGGTTTCGGACACGCGACAAAAGCGCGGGCCTCTGAACAAATTTTTCAATCTCCTAAAGAAGCGCTCATCTCCAACGCGACAGGACCAAATTGTCGACCGTCCCCTACTGCCGCAATGCGTTCATCCCCATCATTCGGCGGACGCGTTGCGCAATTTCAACCATCAATGCGGTCTGAATGACGTGGACATAGTTGATCATGCGTTAAGCTTGGAGCCGGAGCTGCACTTGCTCCCGAAATTCCAGAGATTGCAATACGAACAGGCGTTGAATGGAGGCCGACCTTTCCGAAAACGCAGCGACGATCCGCAAAAGCGAAGGAGAACGCCACAACCGCCGACCCCGTCACAGCCGAGTGCCAGTCGCTCAGCGATCTCGTCGAAGGTCCGCAAGGCCAGACAGAACACCTCCGTCTCCGAAACGGACGGCTCTTTTGATCAGGGCTTCGAAGATGATGACTTTAATTCTAATTCGAACTTTAACTCCTCACTCAACTCCAACTATCAAACCCCCCTTTCGAACAAGTCAAGCCCGATTACTACGAGTCATCGGAGTCGACAGCCAAGCAATCAACGAGCTTACGAAACACCTCTAAAAACGGAGTTGATCATCAATTTGGATCTGGACCTGGAAAAGATCCAGAATGCCGCAATTCTGCCGTTCACCAACCAAACCTACCAACCGATGAAGGACAGTATATATCGAGTGGAAAAGCTGCAACGACCAAAAACTTTGGCCGTGGGATCACTCCCATCGTCTTCGTTGGGCTCCCCGAAAACTGAAGATGATTGTCCCGTCATCGAGATTGCCGAATGCCCGCCAAGAAGAAGCCCAAGACACATGGACATGTCACCGGAATTGATGCCAAAACCAAGGTCGTTAAGCGAACATCATCCGGAAAGCTTGTTGCCGAGAGTGCCCCCGAGACCGTCGCATTTGTCGCCAAGTATCCCGAATCTCCCGATCTCGCCAAGTCGAAGCAGAAATTCGTCGAATACGAGCTTGGGGTCGGACCTGAAAAAGCATAGACAAAGACATGTAAGGACCGGAACTACAGTAAACCTTTTGCAAAACGAATTGCAAGGACCAAAAAAATAGATTTGTTATAGAAGGGTTTTGTTGTACAAAGATTTATTTTGGCCTGAAATTGGAGCGCTGAAATTGTTCGTTATAGACAGGTTTTGTTGTATGGCAGGTTGTTGTACAGAATCCAGTGTATAAATCCCCCGTACAACGAAACCTGTCTACAACGAACAATTTCTGAGGTCCTGAGAGTCGATTTTAGGCCAAAATGGACCTTTGTATGACAAAACCTCTCTATAACTAATTTTTTTGGTCCCTTGCGATTTGTTGCACAGAGAATTGACTGCACTCGGCTTTTATAACGATAAAACGAACGTAAGGTTTGATTTCGAAAATTTCAGTCGGTCCTCGACCAGTTCATCGAAGTCCCAGATGGCAGAAAACAGTCGCCAACAACCCACATCCCCTTTATCGAGTCGCCAAAGACTGCGGAGGACCTGAAAGAACCGGAAAGGTATGCGGGCTTGCCTAAAGTACTAGTCCGTCCGTAAAGTCGCTGAAGAGATTTCGGCGACATGCACTGTGCGAAAACAAAAGTTCCCTTTGCACTGTGCAATTTCGTGCTTTTTTGCACGGTGCAATCGGCTCTTTTCGGCTGTCACTCGCACCTTGACCTTTTTTGCACCGTGCAAACTCCAAAAAGCGCTCCAGCGACTTTGCAAACCGACTAATATAATATAATATCAATTTTTAGCTACTTTGTTCTCCAATCCCTCTCTGGTCGAGACTCCCCGCCCGCCGAACGCGCCCCGCCACCTCCGCCGTTTGCGCACCAAAACCGAGTGCCAAAAATTCCGATCCGTTTGAACAAACCGCTCCCGAAAACCCCACCTACCTTCATGTAATTCAAGAAACTTTACGAAAAAGCCTCCTCCAAACTGTCGTGCTCTAAACCACCCTCAAAACAGATATTTTTCTCTTCCGGTGTTAACGTATAACCGTTGTAAGTCCTGAAAAGAAGGAAGTCTTCGCTTTCCAAGCTTTGTTCATATTCTCATGAACATCTGTAGATATCATTAGTCTTTCATCAAATTCTAGCTGTATGATTTTAGAACAAAAAAAAATTTTTTAAAGTGAAATTTTGACCAAAAATCTTTAAAATCAAAAAAAAGCATGACACTTTTACCACCTATTTATTTTCCCACTTGTTGTTATTGTCGTCTCGTGTGTTACAAAACGATTCCAGTGTGTTTGAAGTTTTAAAATTTTTATGGAAAAGAGAAAATACAATAAAATGTTTTATTATCACTAAAGAACAGAGATCTAGAGACAAAAAATATATAGCAATAGTTGAGGGTGCTCTTACTATTACAATTTTTTTTCTACTGAAACACTTTTTGACGAAGTTTTGCATGCAAAGTTTTATTTCTACAGTGCCGGACAGGATCCAGTGGTCAAAAGCGCCTTCGATTGACTCTAAAAGATGTTTCGAACGGCTTCAAAAGTATCTTTCTCTGACACAAAATAGCGTTCTTTTGGAGAGAGAGCGAGAGATTTGCCCTTTGGAAAGAAGAGAGAGTCGCGCGCGCAATTCAAACTGCGAATGCGTGAGACATTTGTTGCCTCCCCATCTCTTCTTTCCAAAAGCGCGACTTTCTCGCCCCCTCTTCAAAAGAATGCCATTTTGTGTCAGAGAAAGAGGCTTTTGAAGCCGTTCGAAACGTCTCTTAGCTTTTGACCACTGGACCCTGTCCGGCACTGTTCTGTAGAGAGCGACGTTTTCACAGAAAATCAATTTTTCCGTGCGAAACTGCCAAAGATACGGCCAAAAAGCGTTTTCTCTCTGACCGCCTCTCCACATTACGCGTACTCTCTTGGCCGCAAAGATCGTTGAATATGTCGGCTGCGCCTGCAATGCGCGAACTAAAACCTTTAGGATATGTTATGTGGCCTATGTCCGATAAGTGTGCAAAATTTGAAGAAAATCTGAGCGTCGCACTTCACACACTTCTCTGATAAGGCAAAATCCGGGAGAAAGTTCAACTTGATGGAGACCACAGCCATTTATTCACAGCAATTCTACTTGCTGAAAATACTCACCGAATAAAGCTCATCGTCAAGGCTTTTTGAAACCACGACGTTTAACAAAGTGTGTAAAAGACGAATCGAAGCATTATTTACCCATTTCTCGACCTCTTTTCCAAGTGCAAACTAATTTTATCTTGTTAAAATTTGCGGAAACAACAATTCTTTTCCGCCACAACAATATATTGATGAATTTACCGAAGAGCTCGCTTAACAGACGCGAAAAAGACTCTCGACTTTTTCCTGACGCAGTTTAAAAGACAAAACAGTCGCATGAACTGCAGAGTCCTTTCGGCTTGTTGTTACATACGGATCGGGCGAATTTCGTTGCGGTTTTACCATGGTTTTACAACGAAACGCTGCGGTATTTAAGCTGTGTGAATTTTTTGTTCCAGCATTTTCAAAGCATGTCTTACCTGAGGGCAAGTGCCGGTACTGGGGATTTTGGTAAACTCGCTGGTAAGTGTTGTGGTTATATAGAGCTGAAAGTCTATATAAGAACTCTTATGCAGCGAAACCACTGTATAACAAACAATTTAGAGGTATTAAAGGGCCAGAGTAACTACTTTTGAATTGGGCGTTTTACGGCACGAAATGTCAAAAAAGGTTTTTTACGTCCTGTTGCGAAAACAAAGGCGGCAGAGTTGCAAACAGTAAAATAATTATTAATAAGCATGTAGAATGTCACCATATTTTTTTTTCGTTGTTATTGGTACAGTAGACGAAGAAACTTTTTGGACATTTCGTTTCCACGCCGTAAAAATAGCGATTCAAAAGTAGCTGTATTGGCCCTTTAAGAGTCAATTCCAGGCGAAAAAAATAAAACTCTATACAACGAAACCTTAGCGCATACATTTATTGTCTTTTGCGGTTCGCTGTATAAGGGTTTGACTGTGTACACATACATATATATGTGCGTATACCCTCGCCTTTTAGACTTTGTCCTACCAAAAGTGCGCCACTCAATATGGTATGCAAATTTGGACGAGGACGAAGAATTAAACCTGGAAACTCCATCTTGTTCAGCGGCTTTCCCGGGAGTTGTAATCAGAAGGCGGATGGAGGAAGTTGAGAGTGATGACTCTAACGATCTTAAAGAGATGTTGCCACAAGTCGGCGCCGCTTGCTATGATTATGTGGCCATGGAGGAGGATGAACTGTCGTTTCATAGAGGATCGGTGGTCGAAATTATTGAGACAGACAGGTAACTTGGTGCTAATGAATCTTAAAACATAGCTAAATGTCAAACGACATCTGAACTTAAGTGAACTTTATGTTCTTGCCCTTTCAGAGAAGAAGGATGGGTGTACGGCAAGATTGATGATAAAGAAGGGATGGTACCGGAGAATTACGTCAGTTTGATTGGCCGCCAACCCCAAGAAATCAAGGCCTCGGAGTTTGAGAGACATGAGAGCCTTGGTGACGGAGGCTCTTGCGATGTCTTCAAAGGCACCTACAGAGGCCAGAAAGTGGCCTTGAAGGTGCCAAAACGCAGAAGACCTTTGGAAAATCAAAGTTTGGAAGAGTTGAAGCGCGAGGCGTTGGTGTTTGCTCGCCTAAACCACAAGAATATCGTCGCGTTCCACGGAATCTGCACTGAATCACCGTGTATTCTGCTCGAACTTTGCGAGGGAGGATCGTTGCGTCAGCTGTATCGGCGACTGTCGTTCTCAGTGTACTCGACAGTCATTGCGTGGGCATTGCAAATCGCTGAAGGCATGAATCATCTGCACAACCGGGATGACGCCATGATTCATGCTGATTTAAAGGCTGATAATAGTAGGTTGCGTCTGGATGATTGATACGTCATACTTTCAGTCTTGATCAAAGAACTCCCCTGCATTTGCGAGCACAACGAGGAGAGCGCCCAATTGGAACCGCCTCTCTATCAGAACGGTGTTTGCAGTCGTTGCAGCGGCACTCGTCTTGACAAATTAACCCTGAAAATATCTGACTTTGGCATTTCGCGCGACGTCACATCGAGTCGTCACAGTTTAGTGGGCTCCGTGCCATGGATGTCGCCGGAAGTCATCATAAAGAGTGAATATTCCAAGAGTTCGGACGTGTGGAGCTTCGGCATTTTGCTGTGGGAAATCCTCACGAATCAGTTGCCATTCCCCGGCTCAAAATACCCCTCCGAGCTGCTAATGCTGGTCATTGGCGAATGCAAAGAGACCCCCGACATTCCGGAGAATTGTCCGCCGCAGATCCGCCGAATAATGAGAAAATGTTGGGAAATTCAACCGGAAAATCGCCCATCCTTCAGCGAAATGATTGCAATGCTGAATGAAGCCAGTGCGGATATTGAAAAGTACCATGGGTTGTACAATTTTGATTGTGTGAAAAAATCGACAGCAAGAATGGATGTGACGTTCAACGAGATCGCTGAGGAATTCAAGAGGCGGCTAATCAAGTGAGTTTCATCTGTTCTATAACGTCTGTTTAACAAATCTTGAAGGGACAGTATAGCTGCTGTCGAACGCTGCTCTTTACGGGGTCTGGAACGAAATGTCAAAAAAGTTTTTTTGTCTACTGTACCAATAACAAGGAAAAAAATAATGGTGACATTCTACATGCTTGCTAATAATTATTTTACTGTTTGCAACTCTGCCGCCTTTGTTTGCGCTCCAGGACATAAAAAAACTTTTTCGACATTTCGTTTCGCACGCCGTAAAACGCGCAATTCAACAGTAGCCGTTCTGGCCTTTTAAGGGGCCAAAAGTTGTTTGTTTTACAAGGGTTTGGTTGCATGTAGGTTCATTTAGACCTAAAGTTCACTGCTGGAACCTCAGAAATTGTTATAGACAGCTTTCATTGCATGCAGAGTCCGTTGAACAGAGGTTTCTGCAATCCTAAGACTTTGTTTTTACAGAGTCGGCAACAGAACTTGTTCGTTGCACGGGTTAATATCTTGTAACAACAAAAATTTTTCTTTTTCAGCGCCTCATCGTACGTTAATCGCCAATTCAAACCCAAGGCGCCGAAGCCAGCAAAGCGAAAAGCACAGACAAAATCAACATTGCCTAAGGGCAAGGTTTTGAAAGAAACGATTGGCGGTCCGCAAGGCTTTCAACACACCTTGCGCATATCTGCTGCCGAGCCAAAATCTCAACGATTTCATATTTTTGAAAATGAGTTCTTTTCCATTTTTCTGATTTAAATCTATGATAATATCTATGATGCCAAATCAAAATTTTAGATCCGGACCTCAAGGTCTATTTGCGACCAATTCGCGTGACTCGACAGGCCTCTAAAAGTGAGCCCGAGCTAAGTGCTTCAACGGCAAATACTCGTCAGTTTGCGAGGAGGTCCAATAATGGTACGCATAAGGACCTGAAAAAATCGAAAAAGAAGGCGCGCAAAGCAAATTCGTCGGACTCATTGAACGTGACAACGCCTCGGGACATTAGTACGTGGCGTTTGTAATTTTACGTATTCCTCTTTACTTTCAACGAATTTGAAACAAAACTATACATTTGACGGAGCGTATTTTACAGATACCCCATCGTTCCGTCGCTCCGATAACGGCCGAAAGAGCAACTCAGTGTTCTATGACCTCAAAGATTCTGATTTCTCCCGCTCATCATTTCCGGACTCGGAGCGCAAACAACGAGGTCTTAGTAAGCTTTTCAACATCCTCAAGAGAAGTTCCTCTTCGGCCAATCTTAACGAAATCGTCGATCTCTCTCCCGATCAGGAAATCAAAGAGGACGACATTAACGCCTCTGGCCATGTTGACTCACCTCTGAGCTCTGGCTGTCAAACCCCATGTGAACAAAGCCCAAGCCCCAAAACAGCGTACAACAGCCCGTTGAAGGTTGACATGGCCAACATTTTCGACTTTGACTTGGCGGAAATCGAAAAAGCCGCGTCTTTACCGTTCACCAACAAGACTTATCAGACAATGACGGAGTGTATTCGAAAACCTGAAACGCTGCAAGCACCTGAAACTTTAAAGCCAAGATCGTCAAGT
The DNA here is from genome assembly GCA_025436335.1 of Bursaphelenchus mucronatus. Lineage (NCBI taxonomy): Eukaryota > Metazoa > Nematoda > Chromadorea > Rhabditida > Aphelenchoididae > Bursaphelenchus > Bursaphelenchus mucronatus. The sequence goes on from CM046355.1 coordinate 10,643,369, forward strand.
GCGGAACCCCCAAGGGCAGTGCCAAAACTCCCCCCGAGGCCTCCGCATTTACCGCCCAGGATCCAGAATCCGCGAGCTTCATCAAGCCGAAGCAGAAATTCGTCAACTGCAAGCTGGGAGTCGGAGTTCGGAGAGCCGGTTCAAAGACGGGTAAGATTTGAATAATTACTATATTTTTTGCGTTTATATCAGTCTGCAAACAAAAGTTCTCTTTGCACTGTGCAATTTCTTGATTTTTGCACCGTGCAATAGGCTTTTTTCGGCTGTCGCTCGCTCCCTGACTTTTTTGCACAGTGCATGTCGCCAAAATAACTCTAGCGACTTTCCGAACAGACTAGTATTGAGCGCAATGTCACTGCGCCGATCGCATCGCTGAAGTATAAAAAAACTTGATTTTTCTGCCACTACAATTCATTTTCTCGACGGCGACGCGCTTTTCGATGCCATAGGCTGCTGATTATTTTCCCGACAGATTGATAAAGGCACTTTAACTATAAAATTCAATTTTAAATATTTTAGAAGGTCCTAGGACAGTTTATCCACGCTCCAGACGGGATAGATCGACCGCCAACGACATATATCCCGTCGCTTCTTTTGTCAACCACCGAGGAGGGGTTGAAACGACCAGAAAGGCGAGTATATTGGTTCTAGAATGAATTATAATTTTGGTTTTAGTTCCTGTATACCGTCAACCCTCTCTGGTCACGACTCCCCACCCACCGAACAAGCTCCATCGCCTCCGGCACTCGTACTGCCCTACCTCGTGCCAAGGATTGTAATTTGTCCGAGAACGCCACCAAACTCCATGTAACTCAAAAAACGTTGCCAAATCACTGTGCTCCGAAGCGCCGTAGTGTCAGATATTGTGCTACGTTGCACATATATATTCGTGTTGTATGTAACCTTTCCAAAACTCGTTCTACGGTTTTAATATTGAAAATTTGATAATAAAAAACATAACACATTTTCTACTTTTTTTCATTTTTATGTCGTGTACTACACGGTAAATTTTGGTCTGTAAAAGAGCAGAAGAAAAAAACACTGTAGTGTATAGATGGAACGATAATAACTCCCGGCGGAAAGAGTGCAAATTTTGGGTGCCCCACCGTTTTCGGGTTTCCCCTTTTTCTTTAGGCTGCCGGCACGATACCTAGCATATTCTAGTCCGTACGGAAAGTCGCTGTGGCAATCTTTGACGTTTGCACTGTGCGAAACACGTTAAAGTGCAAGCGACAGCTGAAAAAAGCCTATTGCACGGTGCAAAAAACAAGAAATTGCACTGTGCAAAGGGAACTTTTGTGTTCGCACAGTGCATGTCGCAGAAATCTCACCAGCTACTTTACGGACAGACTAGTGAGACAAGTTCAAGGAGTAATTGTATACAGTCGAGCCTCTGCACAACGAGTCGCAAGGGACCAAGAAATACATTTCTTATTGAAAGGTTTTGCTGTACAAAGATTTATTTTGGCTTGAAATTGAGATTTGGAACAAACAACCCACTTTTGTGCAGCGACCCTGTCTGTAATGAACAATTTCAGAGGTCCCAAGCGTCATTTCAGGCCAGAATCAACCTTTATACAACTAACAATGTTTCTATTTCCGCTTATTTCGTGGCGTGCCTGTCGTATGATAAGATATATGTATATTAGCATTCCAGGAAAATTATTCGGAATTGACGCAGCAAAGTTTCGCGCCTTGCCGCAGCCGCGCATCAAATTCTTAACCGCCGCAAAGCAATGACGCGCGATTCCAGGGCGCGACGATTCCAAGGCGCGACAGTTCCAAATTATTTACCCGACAAACTGATGTAAAGCACACAGGAGGCAGATATATACATATATATATATAAATTAAACTTATCGTGACTAAATTCTTGGTATATACGTGTCCGGCGAATTACCATAGTTTTTTATTTGCAGAAGGATGACAAAGTGTTCAACATAAAGAATGATTCATTTGTCAACTTCCACGCTTCCAATGAAATCTCAGTTTGCTCCGGTCGAATCACAATCAGGTAGGTTAATCATTATTTTTTGTATATATTTAGAATTCAATGTTTAGTGAAAAACTCGGATACTGGTCCGTTTGTAATGTCGCTGGAGTGATTTTGGCGACATGCACTGTGAGAAAACAAAAGTTCCCCTCGCACTGTGCAATTTCTCGCTTTTTGCACCGTGCAATAGGCTTTTTTTGGCTGTCGCTCGCACCCCCACATTTTTTGTACAGCGCATTATTCCAGCGACTTTGCAAACGGATTAGCTAACAGAAACATCAATTTGCAGCGTTTTCAGCAACTCTGCCCTTGAAATCATGCTTAAAACTCCGAAAAAGGCCGAGCGACAAATCCAGCCACTGTCCAAAGAAGATATTGGTAGCCCGCAGAACTTCCGTCACACCCTCCATATACATTCCTCGCCCACTTCGCAAAATGTGCAACGGTTGCATGTTTTTGACAGTAAGTTTTCCACAGCATTAATTTTTTCTCTATTTAGACGCAGAAGAAGGGGTGCGCATGACTTCCACGGATCCAACTCGAAGGTTTTCGAAGAGCAACCCAGACTTGTCTAAAATCCTGGTAAATCCTCATTGTCCTGTGTGGGAACTCCCATGCCGTCAAGAATTCAGAGGGCGGAAAAAAGAAGTTCGACGTTCAAATTCTGTTGATTCACACAAGTTAATAAAAGACACAAGTAGGTTTTTTGGAGCTCTAGGGATATGTCGCTTCAAGACAGAAATTTCTATCCAACCGGGGCTATTACTAGTCCGTTCGTTGAGTCGCTGGAGTGATTTTGGCGACGTGCGCTGTGAGAAAGCAAAAGTTCACTTTGCACTGTGCAATTTCCTGCTTTTTGCACCGTGCAATAGGTTTTTTTTCGGCCGTCGTTCGCACTCTAACCTTTGTTGCACAGTGCAAACAAAAAATGGCCGAGAGAGCACGCGAAACGAGGAAAGCGGGCAGAAAAAAACACTTTTTGACCGTATCCTTGCGAGTTCTTTGCGGAAAAAAAAGATTTTTTTTGCGGAAACATTACCCTCTACGGTAGAAATTGATACAAAACTTTTCACGACAAAATTTGCATGCATAACACCATCATATTTTCAAAAACTTTTGACCTAAAAATCTCGGCCGTTTCTGCAAACCGCGAGCTACAAGTCTAGAATGTCTTAAAAAAATATTTGAAATTTTTCAAGTTTGCCAAAAAGTATATTTTTTGTCAACATATCTCGCCGTATCTTGAGTATTAACCCTTAAAAATTCCAAAAACACCATAAACAATTTTGCCTCAGACATTTATTTAAAATGGTCAAACTAAGGCTAAATTCTACGCCATTCAACTCAATCTTTATTAAAAACCCCAAACCCACTCGATTCCCATTATTTGAATAATTTTGGTTGGCATGAAATACGGTAGAAATGGGCATGAATCTTTATATATTTAAATTCGCAAAAAATGTGTTCTTTTTATCCCGTTTTACTTTCCATTCAAGTCTGCCAGTGCCGAGCTCCAATCTTTTGCTAAACATGACGTTTCTAGATTCCTTCTCCGATGGCAAGAACAAACAAAAGAGCAATGCAGTCTTCTACGACCTTGGAGGCCCCAGATCCTCGAATTCGGACGTTGAAAAAAGACGATCGCGTCTTTCAAGGAACATGTAAGGCTTGTTGCACTCGGATTTGTGATATATTTTAATCGGCCAGAACAGCTACTTTTGAATTGCGCGTTTTACGGCGTGTGACACAAAATGTCAAAAAAGTTTTTTATGTCCTGCAGCAAAAACAAAGGCGGCAGAGTTGGAAAAAGTAAAATTATTATTAGAAAGCATGTAGAATGTCACCATTATTTTTTCCCGTTGTTATTGTTACAGTAGACGAAGTGACTTTTTTAACATTTCGTCTCAACGCCGTAAAAAGCGCGATTCAAAAGTAGCTATACTGTCCCTTTAACCACAGGTTGTAACTGTTTACCAAAAAGCTTTAAATAGTCTCTAAAATGCCAGTACACGACAACCTGAAATAAAAGAAAAATTTTTCCCCCCACTTTTGGGTTTCGTCCAAACGAAATGTCACAATTGACAAAAGAACTAAAATAATTTCGAGAGAAATATTTTTCGTCCGAAAAACCCCACGAAAAATTCTTTTGCGACAAGTCGTTTGATTTCAATTGATGTAAACTGTTCGAATCGTCGAAAGGAGCCAGGAAACACGTTGGGTTGCCGTGCAGTACAGCTAGTCTTGAATCACGCTTTTTACGGTGTGGAAACGAAATGTCCAAAGAGTTTCTTCGTCTACTGTACCAATAACAACGGAAAAAAATAATGGTGACATTCTACATGCTTATTAATAATTATTTTGCAGTTATTTTACTGTCTGCCGCTTGTGTTTTCGCTGCAGGACTTACAAAAACTTTTTTGACCTTTCGTTTCGCACGCCGTAAAACGCACAATTCAAAAGTATCTGTTCTGGTCCTTTAAAGATTTCTAGACTTTCTTTACCGACTGTTTCCAACATATAATTGAAATTTAATACAAATCCGATCGTTGCAGGTCAAGAATGCCCCTCGTCGGAAAATTTCAGCGCATTTTCAAGAAGGACTCATCTTCATTTCCAAATCGAAGTTCTGACAATTCACTGCAGCATCAAATCGAATCCGATGTCTCACCGGAATTACCGCCGAAGCTCGATTCATTACTACGTGAGCTTTGCCCGAGGGACTTGCCACAAATCCCTCCAAAACCATCGCACCTGCAGCACCGCAATCAAACATGTGCAATATTATGGCGTCAAAGCGAAAATACGACAAATATATCCATGAAGCCGGTGCCCAAAAAACGAGTCAAATTTTTTGAGAAAAAGGAGGACCAAAAAGAACCAGAAATCAGGATTTATCGGATTTAGTAAAGACTCCGCGAGCTGCCATACCAGCTTTTGGAGTCTTTCAACAAGCCGTAACTTGTACAAATTGAAAAATAAAGTGTTGTTACCACAAGATCGTTTGTGCTTGAAGCTTCAGGAAACACATATTAATTACCTCATTAAGCACTTGTTAAATACATAGTTTTTAACGAGGCTATATATAATAAAGCGAATTCGTAAGTGCGGCTAGTCCGTCCTTAATGTCGCTGGAGTGATTTCCGCGAAATGCACCGTAAAAAAACAAAATTTCACTTTGCAGTGTGCAATTTGTTGTTTTTTGCACCGTGCAATTGGCTTTTTTGGGCTGTCGCTCGCTCCCTGACCTTTTTTGCACAGTGCATGTCGCCAAAATCACTCCAGCGACTTTCCTGGCAGACTAGTAATAAGCACAATGTCGCTGTGACGATCGCGTCGCTGAAGTACTTAAAAAAACTTGATTCAGCCGCGACACAGTTCATTTTCTCGACGGCGATGCGATTTCCGACGCGACGGACTAGTGTCATTTTGGGCAAAGAAAAACCCCAAACTTGGTTTTTTTCGACTTTTTATTAAATTATGAAACAATTTTGACGTAAGATTTGTACGAGTTTGTTCGCAAAGTCGCTGAAGTTCTTCGGCGGCTTGCGCAAAAAAGTCAGGGTGCAAGCAGCAGCCGAAAAAAGCCTACAAAAAGCAAAAAATCGCACAGTGCATGCCGCAGAAATCACTCCAGCGACTTTACGAGCGGCTGCTGTGTACGCTGAGCAGCTATTAAAAGGTTGACTTATAGCCAACCCATAATTTCCAACTTTGTATGTCTTTTTATTTCCTATCCGTTTTGTTGTTGCAAACGAGAAATAAAATAAGACGCATTGTCCTCCAAAATCGCATCGTTCCGCGATAATTACAGCAAAAAACTTAGTCATAAACACTTAAAAATTTTTGTCATTTGCTCAGTGCAATTGTAATTTTCTGCAAATTAATTAATTTTCTCAAAACAAAAGCTATCTTTAAGATCTTTATAACGAAAAGCGTCGCTTCTTCGCCAAACACTCTTCTTTTCGCCTTCCTCAAAACACCGCAGAAAAAGGTTACCCTGTTTTTCACCCCGACAATAACCTTGGGCTTGCTACTCGACGCTTCTTTTTTTTATTTCTTCGAATTTCCTTTTCTCCCGGAGGCAATTTTAAGCATGAAAAATGCGACGGAAGCCGACGTGAATACGGCCTGTTCCGAGTATTACATAACGCCATGGGCGACAATCGTGTCGCTCTTTTTGTTGTACACATTTCTGTTGCTTTGGTTTTGCCGACATGGAAAGAAAACGTGTCTTCCGTTGCCGGATTCGATTTATCCCTTCACACCAAGGCTGGATTACCTGAAAAAAGGTAAAGGGGTTGTAAAATACGATGGTTTAAATATATCTTGTCTTTTTTATGTTACTGGTCCGTTTCGGAATGTCGCCGGAGTGATTTTTGGTGTTTGCACCGTGCAAAAAAGTGAGGGTGCGAGCGACAGCAGAAAAAAGCCTATTGCACGTTGCGAAAAGCAGGGGTGGCAAACGGGCCGGGCCGCACCGGGCCTACGCCCGCGCTTTGCAGGTTTAGCCGAGATATTCAGCAGTCTTTGTGGCCGAGAGAGTACGTGAAAAGCGGAGAGCAATCAGAAAAAAAACACTTTTTCTCCATAAATTTCCAGTTTCGCGCGGAAAAAATTACTTTCTTGTGGAAACATCACCCTCTATGGTAGAATAAGGCACGAAAAATTTTTATGTCGAAATTCTACGAAAACTGTCACATCTTCGCCAACTTTTGACCTAAAAATCTCGATTTGGCTAGCCAATTCTCCATATTTTACGTGGTCCAGAGCTTCTGTCATGTAAAAAGGGAGGGTTAAATGGACAGTACATCTACTTTTGAATCGCGCTTTTTACGGCGTGGAAACCAAATGTCAAAAAAGTTTCTTCGTGTTCTGTACCAATAACAACGGAAAAAATAACGGTAATACTCTATAGAACAGTAAAACTACTTTTAAATCGCTTTTTACGGCGTTGAAACGAAATGTCCAAAAAGTTTCTTTGTCTACTGTACCAATAACAACGGGAAAAAATAATGGTGACATTCTACATGCTTTCTACTAATTATTTTACTGTTTCCAACTCTGCCGCCTTTGTTTTTGCTGCTGGACATAAAAAAAGTTTTTTGACATTTCGTTGCACACGCCGCAAAACGCGCGATTCAAAACTAGCTGTTTTGGCCCTTTAAGTTTTTTGGTGTACGTTAAGAAAATACGATGACTTTATTTCCCTAAATATTTTCAGTGCTGGAAAATCTGCTCGTCGATGACATGTTCATCGAGCTAACTGACAACAAGCTGGGACAAGGAGCCGTTGGCTTTGTCTTCAAAGGCTACGTCTATCCGAAAACTCAGACCCGATTCAAGCAAAAGACATTTGCCGCAGTAAAGGTCAGTGGTTTTTATATTATCCTTTTTTGTATTTTAGACCTTCAATACCAATATAAATTTATGACATTTTGAATCCTGCAGATGTCATATCCGATGCCGCAAAAGTCGTTGGGCTTGTTGGAAGAAGCCGCTCGAATGGCGAAGCTGAATCATCCAAGCATTGTGAAGATCATTGCCGTCAGCAAATTGTCGTTCAGTGCGTTTCGACCAATGTTCGCTATGGAATGGCTGCCCGGCGGAAGTTTGGCAGAGTATTTTAGGGATCAAGTTCGACGGAGGGAGGAGAAAGAGCGCGAACAGGTAAGCAGCTTGGGTAGGTAGGGTTGGGTAGGTAGGGTCCAATGCACCATATAGCTGTAGGTAATAGATACCGTTTTTTACGGATCCGAATCAAATTCCCAATCCGATTTTTTAATACAATAATGTTTATTTTCCCAAGATCCGTCCCATTCAAAGGAATTTTTTACAAAAAAAGATTCTTGTTAAGATGATTAAGATAAGAGATAAGAGATTCTCAACAGTTTATTTGGAATACAAATTTGCGTTTTTGGCCTTGTGTAACTTCGATTATCTTGTAGAGCTAGTACTAGTGCTTCCATAAAGTTCGTAGACTTTTTTTCTCCTTCTATCGCCGGCGCACAGTGCGTTTGCCTTTTTTCCTCGATTTGGCACCGTGCATTTCTGGTTTTCGCACAGTGCAAACTGGAAAAAGCGGTCTGCACTGTGCGAATGCACTCAGTAGCGCAGTTGAAACACCTAGGGGTATTTTCACTCTGCAAAGGGTATTTTTTGGCCTAGCGACGAAAAGTCTACTCTTTATGGAAACACTAGTATATGTATCTACAACATAATTAGTTTAAAATCCGCTGATGGGACCTGAATTTCGACTAGTTTTTTCCAAGACATTTGCTAGACTCCTAACTCGTGTTTTGCCAAAACGACCGAGATTTTTAGACCAAAAGTGCGTCGAAAAATCAAGAGAGAAGGGAATCTTCAAGTTGGCGATTCGTCTTTGACACTTCGCAACATATGCGAAAGATTATTTTCCAAGCTGCCGCCTTTTTTCTTGATTTTCGTTTATAGCCAGTATTTGACGGAAAACGACAAAATAACTTCTAAACCACAATAAAATAATTTGCACCAACAATTTGCGATACTTTTCAGCAAATTCTAACAAGAAATGGCGAATTTAGATACCCAAAAAAATACTTTTCTTCGATGTTGCGAAGTGTCAAAGACGAATCGCCAACTTGAAAACTCTCCTTTTCAATTTGACATGCACTGTCCTTTTAAACTTATGACAACTACGTTCAGGTCTACATCCGCGATGTTCTGCACGTGCTGCGCCAGGTGTCGGAAGCCCTCAAATACCTCCACGAATCTCGCGATCAGCAAGGAAAGGAGTTCACTCATGGCGATGTCGCAGCCAGAAACGTCCTCCTAAATCACCGAAATCTAGCGACTTGTGTAGCGAAACTCGGAGATTTCGGTCTTCCAATTGACTTCGGACCTCGACTGCCGATTCCATGGCTTCCTCCGGAGATTGTTTGCTCATTGGACAGATCGAATCCGGTGCATCGCTCCGAATCCGATGTGTGGATGTTCGGAGTGATGGCGTGGGAATGCGCCACACTTGGGGCGGAGCCGCATTATCAACGGACTTATGATGAAATCACCCAATGTTTTGAGCTGCCCGACAAAGGATTGGCTTATCCGCCGGCTTGTCCGAGAGAATAGTAAGCAATGAGTTTTAAGGGATACTAGTCCGTCCGTTAAGTCGCTGAAGTGATTTCGGCGACATGCACTGTGCGAAAACAAAAGTATCCTTTGCACTGTGCAATTTCTTGCTTTTTGCACCGTGCAATAGGCTTTTTTCAGCTGTCGCACGCACTTTGACTTCTTTTTCACTTTGCATGTCGCCGAAGTCACTCCAACGACTTTGCAAACGGGCTTGTATTTAAAGCATTTTTCTGATAGAAAGGGGTTTTTTGTCCTCAGGCAGTTTTTCTTTTTCGCAATCTGTGAGAAAAAAATTACCTTGGTCTCCTCTTTGCCCTTTTTCATATGCAAGAACAGCCCAGATTTTCAACGACCTTTGCGGCCGAGAGAGTAAGCAAGGTGCGGAGAGCGGTCAGAGCAAAAAACGCTTTTGACCGTTTCTCTGCCAGTTTCGTGCGGAAAAAGTTAATTTTTGTGGAAACATTGCCTTGTAAGGAAGAAATAGACATGAAAGTTTTAATGAAAAAGTTCGCAAAAAATGTCACAGTTTTGCTTACTTTTGATCTGAAAATCCCGGTCATTTCTGCAATGCACGAGTTTTGAATTGACGATTCGTGTTTGACACTTCGCAACATCAAAGAAAAATAATTTTTTTGAGTATTTAAATTTGCGATTTCTTGTTGGAATTTGTTGAAAAGTGTTGCAAATTATTGGAAAAAATTATTTTATTACGTTTCGGCGGTTATTTGGATATTTTCCGTCAAATGCTGGCTATAAACGCAAATAAAGAAAAAAGGCGGCAGGTAGAAAAATAATTTTTTGCACGTGTTGCGAAGTGTCAAAGACGAATCGCCAACTTGAAGACTTCCCTCTCTCTTGTTTTTTCGATTTAACGTGCGTCGTTCTTTCAGCTGGTCTCTCATAATGGACTGTCTCTCCGAGCAACATCGCCGACCGAGATTTGCGGGGCCAACCGAGAGTCCGAATTCAATTTTAAATCGAATTGAAGTCCTGGAAGGGCAGTTCCATCATTCTCCGCTCACCTTCCAGATGGTCCTCAACGTCTCGAATTGCACTTGCTCGCAACATCGGTGTAATGTGCCATTGCCTCCATTTACGGTTCGATAAGATTCTTTTTATAGGTCTTTATGCTAATTTTAATGACATGTATATAAAATAGAAGATGTTATGAAATGTTTGATAAATTTATTGACTTTCAAAATTGCGATATCAACAGGGGATGGACTCCAAGTGCAACGCTAAGATTTTCTTTATATTTTGCGTGCCCGTCAGGCATAGGCCACGTATCAAGTACTGAAAATTTTAGCTCGCGCTGTGCAAGGGCAGTCGAGATATTCAACAATCTTTGCGGCCCAGAGAGTGCGCAAGACGCGGAGAGCGGTCAGAGAGAAAAACACCTTTTGGCCGTATCTTTGCCAGTTTCAAGCGGAAAAAAGTTAATTTTTGGGGAAACACTACCCTCTACGGCAGAAATAGGCATGAAACTTTGCAAGCCAAAATTCGCAGAAAATGTAAAATTTTTGCCAACTTTCTATCTAAGAAATCCAGTTGTTTTTGAAACGCGTGAATTAGGAGTCTCGGGTATGTCTTAGAAATAGTTAATCTAATTTTTTACCAAGTTTCATCAAAATCTGAGCGTCGCACTTGGAGTACTTCCCTTGTAACTTTATCGATGTAAGTTTAACTTTTCTCAATGGAATATTTTGTGGGCATGTACGTATTTCCCGCTTCCAAAGCCCGATGAATAATATAATAATAAATTGCGACGCAGCTGGCAATGATCACTCCAAAAACATTGGTCCAAGTCGGATTCAGGTCGTAGAACAAGAAAATCGAAAGTCCATACGCGACAAAGAGTTGAATTCCGTTGGCGATAATGTTCATCATACTTGAATGAAGGGCGCCACACAGCGAGAGACAGTAGAACATGGCGATTTGGAAGCCAACGCCGATTGCGAGCATGATGGTCAAAATGATGACAAATAAGAAGGTGGTGCTGGTCACGAGGTACATAAAAGAGTCGCGGATCTCGTCCTGAAAGAAAGCTTTGGATTACGAGTTCTCTTTACGGTCGACTCTCTGTAGAAGAATCGCAGATGATAAAACAAAGTCATTCGTTATAGAAGGGTTTCGTTTTACTACTCGCGCTCAAAAGTCCTGAAAGCGGGTAGTATAGAGGGGCATAGCCAAGAATTGTCTCCAGTAACTTGAGAAATTGTTTGTTACAGAAAGGTTTCGTTATATATAGGTTCTGACCGAAAATTAAACTCTGCGACATTAGAAATTGTTTCTTATAGACAGGCATCGTTACACATGACTTTTTTTCCTTGCAACCCTCACCTGAATCAAATCAGCCACCAACAGCACACATAGACAGTTGAAGGAGTGCATGTACAAGATCTCCAGCCACGAATTATATTGATCTTTAAGTTTCTCCATCAAGAACAAAGAGTAGGATTCCATACAAACCGCGACAACGCCATAAATAATCGACCAAAGGTCGAAAGACCAGTCGTAGACGGCTGAAAAGCGAGTTGCTCGATTATCAGCTCAATGGAGCGTCTGCTCAACAAAACTCTGCATAACAAACATGTGCAGAGGATTCTAGGGTCAATTTTAAGCCGAAATGAAACTATATATATACTATATGGAAAAAGACCCTTCTACAACAAATTAGTTTTTACAATTTGGGCCTTAATGATTCGTTCTACAGAGGTGCAGCTGTGCAACGGTCCAAATTAGGTTCATTTTATCGTATTAGCCCGTTCGTAAAGTTGCTGGAGTGATTTCTGCGATATGCACTATGCGGAAACAAAAGTTCAGTTTACACTGTGCTATCTCTTGTGTTCTTCACCGTTCAATATTTTTTTTGGCGGTCGCTAGCACCCTGACCTTTTTTTGCACTGTGTATATATGCCGCCAAAATCACTCCAGCGACTTTGCAAAGAGACTAGTTTTCAAGCTCGAAGGCAACTGCAAGGTCACCAATATCAATACACTTACATGCAGCCGCAGTTGAAACACAAATAATTCCGATGCAAGTAAGATCGAATTTGGACGGTCTAGCCCGTCGATTGAAGTGCCGATTCAATTCGATGATTAAGATGGGCGTAAACCGCTGTAGAAATGGGAACAGCGGCATTGTCGTCCCATCCAGGCAATTTAAATTCAGAAAATGTGCCATAACGAACAACAAAGATGCTGGGAACACATCTTTGCCCCGCTGAAAAGTGTAGGCATGAAGTTTGATGGACGAAGTGACTCGAAGGGCCTCGATTCCAAACAGTAAAATTGCCATTTGCATAATGAGCAGGACAATCGGGTAATCGAAGAAAAATTTGGTCATGATGACGCGGTTGAATGTGGCGTAGGAAACGGAGAGTGTGCCATAGATTAGCATGCTAAAAATTGATTTTAAGCATTATGAAACTGTGTAGTTTGACTTTTATAACAGGCTTTCTGTATTAGTCCGTTCGTAAAGTCACTGGAGTCATTTTTGGCGATTGCACTGTGCAAAAAAGTCAGGGGCCAGCGACAACCAAAAAAACCTATTGCACAGTGCAAACAGCAAAAAATTTCAAAATGCAAAGTGAACTTTTTTCTCACCGTGCACATCGCAGAAATCATTCCAGAGACCTTCCGGACGGACTCGTATTGGGGCCTCTAAATAAGGAATATTAAGGAACCGAAAAAAGCTTTAATCATAAACAATAACTGGATTATTCTGTTTGACCCAAAATTTATTTGTGTACTTCTTCAATCTATTCGTTATAGAGGGCTTTCAAAAATTAGATATGCATTTTTGGCTTACCAAGCTTTGACTCAAGCCTAGGGTTCACAGTCCTCTGTAAGACAAAGAAATTTATTGTTCTAGAAAGTCGCTGTTGTGTCGAAGCTCGTTTTGGCCTAAAACTGACTGTTGGAACCGATTATTAACTTGTTTGCTATGGACAGGTTGCCTGCTTTGTCTTTACTTACCTTCTAATCGGCGGATAGACGAAGAAATCAAGGACTTTGTTCATCGTGACGTAGCTCTAAACCTGAAAAATGACGAAAACAATGGAAGCGTATTTTACAATTCTAAGAGCAGTTTAAATCTACTTCTACCTCAAAAAACATAAAATCGCCCCTAACAATGGAATAGTCTCAACTGTAAACTACTTTTTATACCAATTTGTGGTCCCAAAATTTTGTAAATTGCGACTAAAAGTTTTTACTTTTTTTGGCGATCGGTAGAAGTCCCAGCTTCGAATCCGGTTGGGAAAAGCCTCTTATTTACTGATAACCCACAAGAAACATTGTAATTACAAAATTTCGGTCCCTCGAAAAGTAAAACTTGAAAATCCTACGCCCCCGTTGAAATCGACTCTTATAGTGAAGGCGAAATTTGATTACATCTCTTTTGACCCATTAAAACGCCGTGATTCCCTCATTTTTTGAAGTTTCCTCTTTCAGCGCCGGTTTCCTTTTTGCTCGAGATTTCGTCGACACAGATTAAAAATAATTTATTAGAATATAAAACAAGTAAATTACTACAAAAAATATTTCTTAATCAACAAAACGATACAGTGGCACCTCTGCACAACAAAACTTATTACAACGTCACCTCTACAGTTCGTTATAGAGAGGCCTCTCTATAACGAACTGAGAGGCCTCTCTATAACAAACAATTTCAAAGGTTGAGTCAATTTAAGGGCAAAAGGATTCTCCGTACAACAAAATCTTTCTATAACAAACAAGTTTCTTTGCACCCTTGCGATTTGTTGTACAGAGGCTACTTCGTAAAGTCGCTGGAATGTTTTCGGCGACATGCACTGTGAAAAAACAAAGGTTCAAAACTGCATTCTGCAATTTTTTGCTTTTTGCACGGTGCAATAGGCTTTTTTCGGCTGTCGCTCGCACCTTGACCCTTTTCGCACAGTGCAAAAAACGTCAAAAATCACTCCAGCGACTTTCCGGGTGGACAAGTACGAGTCCGCAAAGTCGCTGGAGTGATTTCGGCGACATGCACAGTGCAAAAAAAGTCAGAGTGCAAGCGACAGCCGAAAAAAGCCTATTGCACGGTGCAAAAAGCAGGAAATTGCACAATGCAAAGTGAACTTTTGTTTACTCACAGTGCCGAAATCACTGCAGCGACTCTACGAACCGACTAGTATTAAACATAATTAAATTAATTACATTTTGATCATAGACCTGGCTTTGTCCATAATATCCCGTTTGACTTTCGGATATTCCGGGACCAGCCTCAAAACCGCATGACAAACATCAATGCAATCGAACAGCCTCCGGCATTTCAAGTAATTGTAGGCCAGTCTGCAGCCGACGGCTGGATTGCGTTGTCGACAAAGTCTCCAGGCAAGTTCGTAATTTGCGGCGGCATCCGCGTATTTTTGCTCCTTTTCCCGCAGAAATCCCATGTATTCGTAGGCCTTGGTGGCGCTGGCGTTGTATTGAAGAACAGTTCGTAAGACCGCTGTGGCTTGGTCGGTTTTACCTTGATTTATGTAGATGTCGGCGAGCAGAAGCCAACCTAAAAAAATAGCTCAGTTTTGGAAATTTTTTGCATCGATTTACAAGTAAAGTGCTCCAAATGCGACGCTCCGATTTTGAGGAAACATTTCATAAATTTAGATTAATTTTCACTGTGACATATGCGAGACTCCTAGCTCGGGTATTACAGAAACGGTCGAGATTTTTGAATTAAAAGTTTGCAAAAAGGTACCCAGGACGAAACTGGAAAAGATATGACCAAAAAGAAATTTTCTCTCTAACCGCTATCCGTGTTTTGCGTGCTCTCTCGACCACAAAGACCGTTGAATATCTCGGCTCTGCCCGCAAAGCGGAAACAAAAAAAAGTTTGAAAAAACGTAGCGCTTTTTTGCAAATGTAGGCAGAAAATATTTCATACCTATATTTCTACCGTAGAGGGTAATGTTTTCACAAGCAATGAATTTTTTCCGCCACAAACTGACAAAGATATGACCAAAAAGTGTTTTTCCCTCTGACCGCTCTCCCCGTTTCGCGTGTTCTCACGGCCACAAAGATTGCTGAATATCTCGGCTGTGCCAGCAAAACGCGAGCTAAACTTTTCAGAAATTGATATTTGGCCTAGGCCCATAATGTGCGCAAATTGTAAATACGGCCTGACAATTAGTACATCGCATTTTTTAGCCCGAAAACTGGCCCAGACTTACATTGCTGAAGATAGTCGGAGTCCTCCAAATTCCATGGGTAAGAATGGACGCGTTTCAAATACTGTTTCGCTTTTTGTGTCTGTTTCAAGAGCATATACGCTCTAGCCGCACCAAGAACGGCTCCAACATTGACCACTTCCTAAAAAAAATTTATATATACATATATAGATATAGAAACTATGAGAAAAAACAGCTCATATCTATGTATATACTATGACCTATAAGTATTGACCACGACTGTATTATCTTCCAGACAGACTGATAACGCGTTGGCTTCCCATTTTGATGACATTAGATACCTATCCAACTCTCACTAGTAACTATTTGCTGAAAAACTTTTTAGGGGTCTTAGGCGCAGTTGAGTCATGACCGAAATTCCCTTATACGTCTATTCGGCCGTTTTTATCTTGACATTTTATGTTTTGGGTATTCTTTGTTTGTGATACCCCTACAACAACCAGGGGCCTGTTTCATCAACGAAAAATAAATAAAATAATCGAAAGAGGAAACACCCGAAACGCGTTTCGAAGCGAGAGAGTCCTGACGGATTAGTAGCACCTATCTTTAGAGGCGAATTTAGCAGACCGATCGGAGTGACTTTCTACGTCCAAAACGGAGGTTTTCGGCAGTAATCCTCGTATTTCTCGGCTCCCAGTGGTCGAATCACCCCTCCAAAAACCAAATAAAGCTAGTTGCACCAGCTAGGTCATACCCAAATTTCATATTTTTAATTCAAAAATTGAGCTCAGTAAACCACCTAGTAGTTTGCAGTACATAACTTTTTTTCGTTTTTTTAGGAAAACGTTAATTTTTCAGCCAATTTCTAAAACAGCGATATAAAATTGGTACCAGTCAATAGCCAAACATACAATCTATAAGAATTTTTTAGAGGGCGGCTTTATTTGCCCTGCGGCGGACGAAGCCGGCGAAATGCGAAAGCAACAAAAAAAAGACGTCGTTTCGCGAAGAAGAAGCCATCGTCTCATTAAATTGAGCATTTCGCAGGCCATTGGGCGAATGAAGCCTCTAAAAAAATTTCATAGATTAGATGTTTGGCTATCGACTGACACCAATTTTATACCATTGGGTTAGAAATGGGTTGAAAAATGAACGTTTTCCTAAATAAACGAGAAAAAAGTTATATACTGCAATTTACTAACTGTTTACTGAGTTCAATTTTTGAAGTAAAAATATGAAATTTGCATATCATGTAGCTGGTGTGACCAGCATTATTTGATTTTTAGAAGAGCGATTCTACGATGACTGGGAGCCGAGTTATCAGAGGATTACTGCCGAAAAACTCGGCTCTGAAGATAGGTGATACTAATCTGTCGCAACTCTCTTGCTTCGAAACGTGTTTCGGGTACTCTCTCGTTTTCTCTTTCGATTATTTAATTTATTTTTCGTTGATGAAACAGGCCCCCAGGGTTTAGAGTTGTACTCCTTACCGGTCCATTCGGATTTGTAAAATCGGCGCCAAGGATTTCCAAGAAACTGTCCAGCGAGGCTTGGATGTTCATCTTGTTTCCACTGGCCAGTTGAATAAAATTTGAGAGAAGCTCGTGCTTGCTGTTGTTGAGGCGTTTGTTTTTGAGCTCCTAAAAATATGTTGCGCTCCTAAATTTCTTTGTAAATTTGATTCAAAGCTTCTACCGACAATCAAACCTCTGTATAGCGAGTCGCGGAGAATCGTACGCAAAATTATTTGCTATAGAAAGGTTTGGTTGTACGGAGATTTATTTTGGCCTAAAATTGACTCTTGAAACCTTAAAAACTGTTTGTTGTAGAGAGGTTTTACTTGTAGGGATGTGTATTTTGGAAATTGTCTCTTCGGCCCTATAAAATCGTTTGCTATAGGCAGGTTTCGTTGAAGAGAGGTTTATTTTAGCGTAAAATTGACTTTTGAGCCCTTAAACGGACAGTACAACTACTTTTGAATTGCGCTTTTTGCGACGTGGAAACGAAATATCAAAAAAGTTTCTTTGGTTACTGTACTAATAACAACGAAAAAAAATAATAGTGACGTTCTACAAGCTTACTAATAATTAATTTATTGTTTGCAACTCTGCCGCCTTTGTTTGGGCTGCAGGACTTAAAAAAACTTTTTTGACATTTTGTTCCACACGCCGTAAAACGCGCAATTCAAAAGTAGCTGGTCCTTTAAAGAGGTTTGTTATTTACAGTTTCCGTTGTACATAAATTCATCGCACTGACGTTCCTTTGTACTCACCTTCAAGAACCGATCCGCCGTTTTGACCGCGATCTCTTTTGACTCTCCTCGAGCTGCGGCGTCTTCATGTTCGAAGGTCTCTCCTCCAATCAGCTCATTGTCCGGATTCATGCAGATCTCGATCATGTTCACCAACGACCTCTCCCCCCAATCCAAGTCGCGTCTAGCGCGATTGAACGCTTGCAACGCGCTGTTCGGCTCTCCCGAATACCACTCAATAAGGCCTTTGCAATAATTGAAGCCGGCGTCGGTGTTGGCGCGAGGATTGTGCTCCAGAGCGTTCTTGACGTATTTCTCGACTTGTTCCAAGTCCCCTTTTCTCCAGCCCAGCTCAATATAGCGGGCGAGGGCGTGGTAATGCGTGGGATTGCGATCTAAAAGTTGAGAAAAGTGCTTCAACGCCGTCTCCCCTTCATTGCGTTGATACATAAGGTCGGCTAGCATCTGAAAATTTAATTTATCAACTGAAACAACCGTTAGGACCTTTGTAAATCATGTTACAGTCTTCAAATCTTGTTGAAAATCTGTTTAACACCCGCAAAAATACATACCAAGGTAGCTTCGTTATTGTTCCGGTCCAAATTCAAAATTGCATGACATTGTTGGTGACATTGCTGCAGTTTCCCCATTGTCATGTAGATTCTCGCCAGTTTTATCATTATCTGCAGATGGAAGTACTCCAAGCTGTCCGGCTCCGGATTCGGAATCATCCGAAGTTCCCGTTCATTGATAAAAATGGCTTCTTTATAAAGATCGACGGCTTTGGAATGCTCACGCCGCCGGGCATAGAGTTCTGCGAGCTTTGCGGAGGTTCTGAAATGCAATGCGTAGTGAAACTTAAGTATATCAATCTATAAAAAAAATCAGACTATATCGAACAAATTCAAGGGTCTTAAAAGGCAATTTAAGGCCAGAACTTTTTATAACATAACCCTCCTATAACAAATTTGTGTTTGGGACTTGCACGTACAGAGGTATGCGTCATACAATGTAGTACTAACTTACTACATAGTCCGTTCGCAAAGTCGCTGGGAGTGATTTTGGCAACATACTAGGTGGGCAAAAAAGTCTTAACATGCCTTCGCCGTGAATCTTACTCGTCGCCGCGCGACAAGTTTTTTGCGCGACGGCGCACAGTGCAAAACTGTCAAGACATTTTGGCCTGCCTAATACACTGTGCAAAAAAATTGAGGGTGCAAGCAACTGTCGAAAAAGCCTATTTCACGGTGCAAAAAATCAGAAATTGCACAGTGCAAAGTGCTTTTGTTTTCTCACCGTACATAACGCCAAAATCACTTTAGCGACTTTACGAACGGACTTGTGCCTCTGTACAGCAAATAACATAGAATAACAAACTTTACTTGCTATAGCAAGCTGTTGTTATCCGGAAATTATCTCATAGGCCTTTAAAACTGTTCGTTATAGACAAGCCCTTTGTATTAGGGCTTGTTGAAAAGTTTATACATATTTGTTAATTTATAATAAAGAAAATATCCCTTACTCAGCCGCCGCTCTTCGTTCCGCTTGAATGTTGGGGATATCCTTCAACGCCAAGATTTTGTTCTGCAAAGTTCTCGCTTTTTCTTGCGCTGTAATGGCCAAGCCGATGTTGTTGGATTCAGAATGCATTCGAGACAACAGAGCCCAGAAGCCGACGTGATCGTGAAGCTCTTGGAACGCTAAAAAAACCCCATTAAAGGGACAGTACAGCTACGTTTGAATCGCTCTTTTTGCGGCGTGGAAACGAAATGTCAAAAAAGTTTCTTTGGCTACTGTACCAATAACAACGAAAAAAAAATAATAGTGACGTTCTACATGCTTACTAATAATTATTTTACTATTTGCAACTCTGTCACCTTTGTTTGGGCTGCAGGACTTAAAAAAACTTTTTTGACATTTCGTTCCACACGCCGTAAAACGCGCAATTCAAAAGTAGCTGTACTGTCCCTTTAAATGTTACGCCGCACTTACAATCCGGCTCCAAACTCTCGTCAATGACATCCCTCAGAACTCTCTCGCATTTTTCGATGTTTCCCAGCCTCAGAAGTTGTTCGGCGAATCGCAGCCGTAGCAGCGGCTGCTTGCTCTTCTTCATGGCGGCCTCGTAAAAGTTGATGGCTTTATTATACAAATGACACTTGACATAAGCGTCTCCAATCTTCACGGCCAGCTCGTAGTCATTTGGACTCCTCCTCATGGCCGTTTCGTACGCGTCAATCGCATTGGTGGGCTGAAGAAACACTATCAAAAATAAATGGCGTATTTTACAAACATTGCATGCTATGTATATATGTAGAAATTGCTTTGTCTATGCAAGCACTTTTCAAAATTTTTAAAATTACTCTGAGATCTCTCTACAACGAATCCTACCGGACCTTAAAAATTTTTTTTTAAATTGTAATAGAAGGGTTTCGAAGTTGGCGCTTATAAGCTTTGAAATTGTTTATTATCGACAAACTGTGGTTGTTATAGCTTTGTTCTACGAAGGATTGTTGAACATAGGTTTTCATTATCTCAAAAAAAATTTTTTGAGTCAAATCTGGTTGCTCTGGAGACAAATTTTTCCCACCTGGGTCAAGTGTTGCCCACGAGTCGTTTTTCCTTTTTGAGTTAACTTGTTCTTTTTTGGGACAAATCTTGTCGCAAAGTCAACTTTTTTGAGTCAAATCGTGTTCCTCTTGAGACAAGTTTCCCCCTTTTGGGACAAATATTACCCTAGATTCAAGTTTCCCCTCATTGAGTCAACTCTTCCCCTTCTGCGTCAAGAATTGGCTCAGAGTCAAATTTTCTTTTCCCAGTCAACTTTCATTTTTCAGGGTCAGGTTTTGTTGCGGAGTCAAGTTTTGCAATCTAGTTTACTTCCTGCTGCTAAAGCTGACTTTGAGCTGAAACCCTTTTCTCTGTCTCACCTCCTGAATACTCATATAGGCATCGCCAAGTAAGACATAAGTCTGCGGAGACGGAGTTTTATCCAAAATCGACTTGTAACACTGCGCAAAGCGGATACGATCTTGCTTATTTTCCAAATATATTTGCGCCATCTTCATCCTAGCTGCGTTGTAATTCGGGTCGTCTGAAAAGTGGTCTCCGCATCAGCGACGGTAAGTATGTTTTTACCCGGTTTTATGGTGTCCAAAACCTTGATGGCCCCATCAACGTCTCCTCGTTGAAGGCGGAGCTGAGCATTCATGAGGACGAGTTGATGTTCTTCCGCTTTTCCATGATATCTTTGGACGGCTTGTTGCATTACTTGATCCGCTTCTCTCTAAAGTTGTGAAAGTTCTTGTTCATGTAACAACGCTTTTCGCTTACCGTTTGCCCAACTTGTTGAAGGAGATCGATGAGTTCCAAGATGATTTGGATTCGATCCGATTCCGTGACCTCGAGACGATCCAGAGAGGCATCTTTGTCTAAAGCCAATAATAGCATCGAGTTCTTAAGGCATGTCGACAAATTGTCGTATTTTACTAGGGTTGTGATTTTGACAACATTTTTCAAAATGACGTCAAATTGCTGTCATTTTCGTCAAATCGCGTCAAATTGCCGTCTTTTCGGTTTGAAGCCGTCTAATCATAAAAAACATTGGCCAATGTAGCAAAGGGGCTTCAAGCATGTTTAAAGGAACAGTAAAACTACTTTTAAATCGCTTTTTACGGCGTTGAAACGAAATGTCCGAAAAGTTTCTTTGTCTACTGTACCAATAACGACGGAAAAAAATAATGGTGACATTGTACATGCTTATTAATAATTGTTTTACTGTTTGCAACTCTGCCGCCTTTGTTTTCGATGCAGGATATAAAAAAAATCTTTGACATTTTGTTTCACACGCCGTAAAAAGCGCAATTCAAAAGTAGCTGTTCTGTCCTTTTAACATAGCTACTATGAAAGTCGTGTAACAAACAGTAAATTCTAAAGTATTCCTAAGCTGTTAGGGCCCTTTAAGCGAATCTACAAATTAAAACAACAGTTTATAACAACAAAAAGAGTTTAGCAGACACATTTCGGATCATCTTCGTCCTCGTTCCCGCTGTCACTATCATCCAAATTCTCATTGATAAATTGAGTCAGTAATACTTCAGGCTTCTTGCAGTAAATTGCAAGAATCTTCGGCGTAAAAATTTTTTGTTGTAGCAAAAATTCACAATTTGTTGGCAAAATTCTAAAAAATTTCCCTAAAAAAATTCAATTTAACAATCAAAATCACAGAGCAATTTGACATGGCAAAAATGACGGCAATTTAACAACGTGACAGACAGTTGACGGGCGCCACAACCCTATGTTTTACACGATAAACCGACCTTGAAACGCTTGTAGGTCAAAAGCCGACTTCATCATCATGATGGCCTCCTCCAATTTCTTTTCCTTCCGCAAAAACCGGCTTTTGATCAAGTAGAACAACGGGTGATCTCGGACTTTGAAATTAAATCCCAATCCAATATCCAGACATTTCGAGGCTTCTTCCAAGTTATTCTTTTGCAGATAGATCTAAACAAGATGTACAAGGCACAAATGAAAAAATCTCTCGTTTTCGTATTTTACCTGCGCCATAAGCAAATGCCCTTCCGCGATGTTGTTGTTCTTGTCAATGGCATTCTTCAAATACGCCTGAGCTCCGTCGTTGTCCAAGTGCAAATATTTGACCTTGGCCAGAAGATAGGACAATTTTGCGACTGCCGGGAAATTGTCATGCAGTACGAGGAGATTGCGCTCAATCTCTTTGAGCACCGGATCCGCAATGTTGGATGGACTGAGTGGCGCGTATTCGAATAGTTTTTGGACAATCTCCATTATGAACGTGGCGTTTAGAG
This sequence comes from Bursaphelenchus mucronatus, assembly GCA_025436335.1. Lineage (NCBI taxonomy): Eukaryota > Metazoa > Nematoda > Chromadorea > Rhabditida > Aphelenchoididae > Bursaphelenchus > Bursaphelenchus mucronatus. The sequence continues at coordinate 10,665,701 of CM046355.1, forward strand.
CCTTGAGATATTCGAGGCCGTAGGGGAGACCCTGAAGTAATGAAAAGATATGTCTTTTTGTATATGTAGTATATATAAAATAATAATAAGTGAAATTTGAGAGTTATGCACAATTTGGGTCAGTTTGAGAGTGATGGGGACGTGAAATGGGTTACTGTAATCAAAAATAATGGAATGAATAGGGAAGTATTTAACTCATAGAACTATTCAAGGACTGGAAAAAGAACTAGGGGCATTCAGAAGTTATTTATCGGACTTAGAATCCACAAACAGGTGCATTTCATGTGCCACTCTTAGATTTTGATAAAAGACGTTGTAGATTTAGATTAATTTTTTCGAAACATATGCGAGACTCCTAGCTGGCGTTTTATCGAAACGACCAAGATTTTAATGTTCCAGAACAACTACTTTTGAATCGCGCTTTTTCCGGCGTGGAACGACTTTCGGCGAAAGATATGGCCTAGTTTTCGTCCCATTTTTTCGGGATTTACTAAGCCATGACTACTAGTGAGAGATTTATTTGCTATTATAATTATAAGATTTTTTTCGAAACTTCGATGCGCTTTATCTGTTGTTTATTATTCATTAAAGGGGCCAAAACAGCTAGTTTTGAATCGCGCTTTTTAAGGCGTGGAAACAAAAATGTTCAAAAAAATTCTTTGTCTATTGTACCAATAAAAACGGAACAAAAAATAATTATGGCATTCTACATGCTTACTAATAATTGTTTTACTGTTTGCACCTCTGCCGGCTTTGTTTTCGCTGCAGGACATAAAAAGACTTTTTTGACATTTCGTTTTACACGCCGTAGAACGCGCAATTCAACAGTAGCTGTTCTGGCCCTTCGAGTCGAAAATTGGACGTTTATGGGATTTTGGCTTAAAATTTTTTATGGCTATTTTTACCACAGAGAGTGATGTTTCCACAAAACATTAATTTTCCCCCCCATAGAATCGGCAAAGTTACGGCCAAAAAGTGTTTTTCTCTTTGACCGTACTCCGCTTTTCCCGTGCTCTCTCGACAACCAAGATGGTTGAATATCTCGGCTCTCCCTGCAAAGCGCAAGCTAAATTTTTTAGGAACTGATATGTGGCCTATATGCTCGACATGTGTGCAACAAATAGAGAAAATCCGAGCATCGCAGATGGCAGCGTTAAACGTACATGAACATTTCCCATATGATGGTCGATGACGTTGCGGACGGCGCCAAGAAAAGTCTCTTTGTTCGGACTTTTTTCATTTTCCACCAAAGCATTCAAATACATGTACATCTAAAAGTATAAAAACGTGTGTTGGCAACAGTAGCAATTTCAAAATACGATTAAAAAGGTATGTATGGAATACTTACCGTATTTTTTTCAATTTCCGAAAAAGAAACTTTGACGAATTCCAGCTGCGTTTTTGCATCTTTCATTTTATTCTCCATCATGTAGCAGCGGATCAAGGCTAAAAATAACAACAAAATTTTGATATGGAACTCAAGGAAACGACTTATATATGTTAGACATAGAGAAAGCCCTGTATAACAAATCTAAATAGAAAAAAAATTTTAGACGAAAGGTTTTGTGCGATTTATTTTGGCCCAAAATTGGTATTAAAGATTTTGCCGTTCTCCGCACAGTGCGTTGCACCCTGTACTACTCGGCGCAAAAAGTCCTGACAATTTATCGCGCCTTGAACTTTTTTCGCGCGCCAAAAAAAAATACTTGTCGCTGAGAAAAAAAATGAGATTCGCGCGCGACGTAAGGCAAAAAATGCAAAATGCACCGTGCAAAATGATGTTTTGGGTCAAAATGCACTGTGCAAAGTCGTTTTTTCGCGATTTTCGAATACACTGATATTATAGCTTACAAAACAATGGATCCGGAATTGCCAGATTGTGACTTTCCACGGCACCAATCGCAGTTTTGATGGCTTCTTTTGTATTTCCAGTTTCCAAAAGAAGCTCCGATTTCAGGGCAATGGCCTCTTCAGTTTCTCGGATTTGCAAAGCCTTGTCAACGAATCTCCTGGAAAAGAAAAAACAGTTTGAATCAACTATAAGACAAATGAAACGCTGCTGCACCTCAAATCGAAGAGGGAAGTCTTCAAGTTTGCGATTCGTCTTTGACACCTCGCAACATCGAAGAAAAATAATTTTTTGGGTATTTAAATTTTCCATTTCTTGTTAGAATTTGTTAAAGAGTGTCGCAAATTATTGGAAAATTTATTTTATTATGTTTTGGCAGTTATTTTGTCGTTTTCCATCAAAGACAAATCGCCAACTTGAAGACTTGCCTCTGTCTTGTTTTTTCGACTTGACGTGTGCCGTATTTCACAAATTCCAAAGAGTAGTACTCCAAATGAGATGCCCAGATTTTCTTTAAATTCTGGCCACGCAATGGGCATAGGTGTCATATCAAATCCTTGAAATTTTAGCTTCTGCTTTGCTGGGGCAGCCGAGATATTCAACATTCTTTTCGGCCGAAAGAGTGCGCAGAACGCGGAGAGCGGTCAGAGAGAAAAACCCTTTTTGGCCATATTTTTGGCAGTTTCGCGTGGAAAAAATGGATTTTTTGTGGACACATATCCCGCTACGGAAAAAAAAGTTTATTTTGCCGTCTTTCCGACGCTAAAATTCTTACCTCGCAAACTGTTTCAAACTCTCATTATCCAACGAAACGGCTGCCAAGAATTGAGAAATAAACAGGCACAGCTCATAATTTGTGGACTCAAATTTGTTGACAGCATCGTTCATTTCGGATAAGAACGTCTCCGTTTGCTCGAAATGACCAGAATGAACAATCCCCTCAAGGCATTCGAACAGTTGCACGGGAATACATTGACTCTAAAAAAGGTGTTGCAATCTAAAATTTGGGGTGTCATTTCTCACCTGAATCAACGAGGCTTGCTGCGCAACGTCGGTGATCTCATCCCAACTTCGATTCATTATCAGCACTTTGATCAGTTCAATGTAACCAGCAAGCAATGCGGGATGTTGCTCGACCAACAGAGAGCAGGTTTCTTTCACTTCAACGAGGTTGTTTCTGAAAAAGGTCGCGTATTAAAAGGCCAGAACAGCTACTTTTGAATTTCGAATTTTACGGCGTGGAAACAAAATGTCAAAAAAATCTTTTTATGTCCTGCGGCGAAAACAAAGGCGGCGGAGTTGCAAACAGCAAAATAATTATTAGAAAGCATGTAGAATGTCAGCATTATTTTTTTCCGTTGTTATTGGTACAGTAGACGAAGAAACTTTTTGGAAATTTCGTTACAACGCCGTAAAAAGCGCGATTTAAAAGTAGCTTACTGTTTCTTTAACGGGGAAATTTACAGCGAAAGTAGCTCAAGTGCGCCAATTTGGCACAAAATTAGTTTTTTTAAGACATATGCGAGACTCCTAGCTCGAGCTTTGCAGAAATGAAATTTTTAAATCGAAAGTTGGCGAAAATGTGAATTTTTTTGCGAATTTTGATAAGAAAAGTGTGATGTCTTTTTTCATCATAGAGAGTAGTTTCCAAAAAAAAATCAATTTTTTCCGCGCAAAACTGGCAAAGTTATGGCCAAAAAGTGTTTTCCTCTCTGACCGCCCTCCGCGTTTGAGGTACTTCCCTTTTTAGTAAATTTGGTCTTCAATTTTTGTGGCACTTGGCGATTTAAAACTTTTAAAGTGATTTTACCGTAAATGCTTGCAATGCCAACTCAAAAATTGTTCAAGGCACTTTCTTACCGCATCTGCAGCAACTTGATCTTTCCCAAGTATCCATCCGGATTGTTATCGGTTTCAATTGCGGCCTCAAACTTTTTCATCGCCAAATTGAGATCCCTTCCCCATAAGACTTCCAGCCAGCCTTTCTGCTCGAGGCACTGAAGAAAAGCAGCATAAGCATGACAAAAAAATCATTTTCTCTGCTTACAATCGCATTATGAGTGTTAGAATTAGCCACTCGATCAATTAGCGGCTTCGCTCGTTCATAACTCTTCTCAAACATGTAGATCGTACCACACAGAAAAGCTCCACGATCATGCGACTTGGCCCAGGCGTTTTGCGCTTTCTCTTCTGCATTTCTCACCGAATCTTTGTCTGAAAACAGTTAAAAATTGAATTTTTTGCTCTCTATAGTGTGAAGAAGATCGTATTACAGCCAAATTTCACTTACCCACCACCGATTCGGCGTTATAAGCAATTTTCAACGCATTATAAACGGCTAGCTCTAGGTCCGGCTCGTCCGTCAGCCCATTTAAGACCCTTATAGCATCTGCAACTTTTCCTAAAATAAATTTACGTTGCGTAAACTAATCAAAACGGCTTTCTTACCAATCTTGGTCATACAATAAGCCTTCAGAATCTGAATTTGTCGTTGATCTTTGACCCGTTTCAACGAGTCATCGCACAAAGTCGCCGCACTTCCAAAAAAGTTATTTCTGATATAGTAATTGATCATACAAAAAATCTCCGGGTCAATATCCATGCTGTTAGACGTATTAAGATATAATTTACTTAGTTTGAAAGGCTTTTTCAACTTATTTTCCTTATAAGGTGTGTAAATTTCCCGGTTGTCATGGTGATGTTTTGAAGCTAAAATAAGGTCCTTAACATTCGAATTTTTGGAAAATTAACTTGGAACATTGAAGATTATTAGTTTATCTTCAATTTGCATTTTTCTTTTGCAAAAAATCTCGATTTTTGTTGGCCCAGAAATGTTTGATCGTATAAAATGGCTCTTGGAAACTGCGCAAATCTCAATGCGCATTTCGCGGAAGGAAAAAAAATGAGAAAAATAATTTTTTATGCTCAGTTTCGAAAGTTAGTTATCGCCATTAGCAACACTTGTTGACAGGAATTGAAATCAACCTGTTTCAGGTCCAACATGGACTCTGCACTTGGTTTTCTACCGGATGGGCCGGTTTATTTGGAGATCACGGCCTATTCCTGCTTGGGAATCTCAATTTTCCTTTTTTCTGCAGCTTTTTTCAACTTTTTCGGAGCCTTCCGCTACTTTAAATGGGCCCAGACTCGTGAAATACTCGATGGAGGCGTTGTTTCGTTTGGGTTCTTCTTCAGCGCAATTTTTATTATATTATCCTTGGCAACACCATGGATCTACGTTTTCTTTCATTTGGCGGATGCGTTGAGGGTAAAATACCTCTTGAGCACTGTTTTGATCACGCACACACTCTTCTGGGTGTCAATTGGCATCAAATTGTTCATTTTCCGCTATGAAAAGACGGAATCAGCGACTTCTCGGGTCTTCCACATCTTATACATGATCGTATTGACGGTTCCGGTGTTTTTAAGCGGATATTTCCCAGTTTTGTAAGTTCTTTACCATCTTTATGACTTTGGCTTTTAGTGACGTCCATAGTGGCTACGGAAAAACGTATATTTTCCAATATGTGATAACATTTTACCTTCTCCTTGCTTGTCTTTTTGGGTGGAATCGACCAAAACCTGCTGATTCGGCAAGTGAATTGTCTAAAATATGTTTCAATAGTTTTTCCACGTCTTTTTTCTTCTATTTGACGTCAAATTTTTAGGGAATTGCCGAGTTTTATAAGAAATCCGAGCTGATTGCCAAATACATGTGGCCAAAGGGTGCTCACATGGTAAAATGCAGAATATTCCTGTGTTTTCTTACTATTATCGTCGGTAGAGCAATAAACATCGTTGTCCCCTTGTACAGCAAATGGATCGGTAAGTTATTCCTTCATTTTTATATTATTCATGTTTAGTCGATGCACTGACCGGAGAAAATCGTCGTTTTTGTTGGGATTTGATTGGCATTGCTTCTATTTTGAAGTATCTACAAGGGAATGGAGGTGGGTTGAATTTTTAGAAGCTTTTGTTGTAAATTTGGGTTGCTCTCCCCGATTTCGGTACCTAATCTCAAGAATAATATCGAAAATCTTTTCCAGCAATGGGAGGCTTCCTGAACACAATCCGCTCGATTTTGTGGCTCTCTGTGCAGCAATATACGACTATGACGATTGAAACCGAGGTCTACCGACATCTTCTTCATTTACCTTATTCATGGCACATCAACAAAAAGTCAGGTGAAGTCCTAAAAATCATTGATCGCGGTACGGCGTCGATCGACAATTTCCTCAGCTATTTGTTGTTCAATATAGTGCCCACGATTGTCGATGTGGTGTTGGCGATTTTCTTTTTTGTCTCCGTTTTCGACATTTATTTCGGAATTTTGGTTACTGTAACCATGGTCGGTTATATGACGGCGACAGTCTATGTGACAAGGTGGAGGATCAAATTCCGCAGAGCGATGAATTTGGCGAGCAATGAGTGCAGCGCGGTGGCATTGGATTCGCTGATCAATTACGAGACGGTGAAATATTTTTGCAACGAAGATTTGGAGCACAAACGTTACAAAACAAGTATAATCAACTATCAGACCTGCGAAAAGAAGTCGGTATACTCGCTTCAGGCCCTCAACGGACTGCAGAATACAATCTTGGGCGTGGCAATGCTCATCGGATCACTGATGATGGCCTATCAAATTGCTTTGCCAAATTCGAAACTCTCCGCCGGAGACTTTGTTCTCTTCTCAACCTATCTTCTCCAGCTCAGCGTACCGCTCAACTTTTTTGGAACGGTTTACAACATGATTCAGCGCAGTTTCACCGACATGGAGAATATGTTTTCGCTGTTGGCCGAACCTCCAGAGAACTCGGACGAATCCCCAAGCTACAGTATCGAACATTATGGAGGATTGAGAATGGACAATGTCAAATTTAGCTATGCGAATGATCGAGTGATCCTGGATAATGTCACGTTTTCTGTGGCGGAAGGGAAGAGTTTGGCACTGGTGGGAGCGTCGGGAAGTGGAAAGTCGACGATCATAAGGCTGTTGTACAGGCTTTACAATGTCAAAGAGGGTGAGGACTTGCGCGATTGTTGTTTTATTCTCCGTAATTCTCGGGAAAAATCGATTGCACGGTGCAGAAAACAAATTCGCACTGTGCAGAATTTTTTTCTATAAAATGTGCAATTTTTTTACATTTTTATTACTCTAGGCTGCGTTTCCATGGGCGGGATGGACGTAAAAATGCTCGATCTGAAGCAGCTTCGTATGTCCATGGGAATCGTCCCACAAGATTGCGTCTTATTCAATGAAACCATTGAATACAATATTCGCTATGGCCGACCGGACGCAACCTTTGAGGAGGTGGAAGATGCCGCCAAAGCCGCACAAATCCATGACTTTATCCTGCAACATCCGGATGGTTACAAGTGTTTGGTGGGCGAAAGAGGCTTGAAATTGAGTGGAGGAGAGAAGCAGAGAGTGGCGATCGCAAGAACAATACTAAAACGGCCCCATTTCATCTTCTTGGATGAGGTAGGGGGATAGAAATGCCCTGTTTATTGATAAATAGGGTAGTTTTTTATTCCTAGGCCCGCTGGCGAAAAATTGGCTAATCGGAGCTGAAATGGCCGACTTAAAAATTAGATTGGTCTAAAAATTCGATAAATGGCTAGTCAAAGGGTTGGATTAGAAGCCGGAACGTCGAAATAACTACTTATCCAACTATTTGATGTGCCATTTATAGAATTTGTGGACCAATCTCATTTTTGGCTAGACATTTCAACTCATTAGTCAATTTTTCGACGGCAGATTAGGAAATCAAAGCCTAGCCTATTTACTAGTCCGTCCGGAAAGTCGCTGGAGTGATTTTTGGCGCTTGCACTGTGCAAAAAACTGAGGGTGCGAGCGACAGCCCATTGCACCGTGCAAAAAGCAGGACATTGCACAGTGCAAGGTGAACTTTTGTTTTCTCACAGTGCATGTCGCCGAAATAACTCCAGCGACTTTACGGACGGACTAGTAGTATCAATAATATGACCTGTGTTTACGGCTTTGCGTCATAATCGATATCTGGGGGTCGCATTTGCAAAATTCAAATTCCAGGCGACCTCCTCACTTGACTCAAAAACCGAGCGACAAATCCAGGAAGCGTTGCATGAGCTCTGCCAAGGCAGAACGGCCGTCATTGTGGCGCATCGACTTTCGACCGTTGTAAATGCCGATAAAATCGTGGTTCTGGATAATGGGCGAATAGTCGAAGAAGGAAGTCATTCCGAACTATTAGAACAAAATGGGGTCTACGCAAGAATGTGGGAGCTCCAACAAGCAGGCGATATCTCGTCGCCTCCTTCGTCCAACGACTTAACGCAGAAATTACTTAACAACTCGGATGCGTAGATCTCGTTGCCATGCCACTGTATGGGCATTGATTTAGGTTGTACTTTCTATACTCACAAACAGTCATTCTATGGGTATTTCAAATTGTTTTTGTGGTGTTGTTGTAATAAATATAATAATTAAGGTTGTAGAATACGCTGAACTTGCCAGATTTTTCTAAATGGCGTCTGAAATGTTTTAGCTCACGCCTGGCAGGCGCAGCCCAAATATTCAACGATCTTTGCGGCCAATAGAGCGCGGGAAACATGGAGTGCGGTCAGAGAGAAAAACATTCTTTGGCCATACCTTGCCAGTTTCGTGCAAAAGGAATTAGAGCAACGGTCCATAATGGGCAGAAACCACAATGGGCAGATGCCATAATGGGCAGACCACAATAGGCAGATGCCGTAATGGGCAGACCAGAATGAGCGGATGCCATAATGGGCAGATTTAAAAAATCCTTGAAACAATGTTCAATCCCTTACATATTTGAAAAAATAGAATTTTTTTAAAATTTTACATTTTTACTTTACTGAGTAATGTAAAAATGTAATTTTTAGATTTTTTGTGAATAGTGAATTTAGGGGTTTGCGAGGGTGCTGATTTCGAAAATCGTACTCATTTTTTGTGAATTTTTCATTTTTTCAAATTGAAAAATGTCATAATGTCATTTTTTTGTCATTTCTCTAAAAATATCGGATTTTGGGGTTTTCGAGGGTGCTTATATCGAAAATGGTACTCATTTTTTGTAATTACGATTTTCGATATCAGCACCCTCGAAAACCCCAAAATCCGGTATTTTTAGAGAAATGACAAAAAAGTGACATTTTTATTTTTGAAAAAATGAAAAATTCACATAAAATGAGTACGGTTTTTGAAATCAGCACCCTCGAAAACCCCTAAATCCACTATTTACAAAAAAATCTAAAAATTACATTTTTACATTACTCAGTAAAATAAAAATTTAAAATTTCGATCTAAAAATCTCGGTCGTTTCTGCAAAGCGCGAACTAATAGTCATATGTCTTAGAAACGATAATACTAAGTTTGTGCCAAGTTTCTTCAAGATCTGAGCGTCGGACTTGGGGTACCTCCCCTGTGAGTTATATATACCACATTTTTTGAATGACGTCTGAAATGCTTCTATTAGAAAAATTGCTACGAACCAAAGACAAAATGGAAGTCTTGCAGCGTATTTTTACCCTTAATGACACATTTCCATGCACAGTTCTTATGCAACAGTTGGTTTTAAATTGATCAACGAAACACGTTGTTTCTCGACCGGATGTACGCATGACGACCGAACATTTTTGTCGGACGAATTCCGTTTGCGGCGTTTTTTTTGCCTCGTGGGTAAATTTTAGCCCCGGTACTAAATTCCTTACAAATTGTTATTATTTTTTGTTGAAATCGTCAACTACCGCAAAAAATGTATTGCGAATATAAGGAGAAAATAGAGAGAACGCCGATCTCTCTGCAAATTTGTATGCCTTTTCATCCGACTTCAACCAATATTGATGTGAAAGTGGTGCAAAAATCATTGGATTATAATAAAATTGAACAGACAGGTGAGTAAATTTATATTTTGCCAAAATTTCAAGCTTTTTATGTGTTTAGTAACGCATCAAACCGTTGGCCAACTAATCCATTTGGAAAGAAAGAAGAATAAACGACGAAAGGAGCCGGTGTTCGATGATTTTATGAACATACAAGGATGGAAAGTAAAAGAAGAAGACAAAAGTTGGAGTCCAATTAGCGATCGCAAATTCAAATTGATTACCCGACGACTTCGCGAAGACGAAATTGATTTGTTGGACACTGAGAGACCACCAGAACTACCGGAAGGGGAGCTCAATGAGTATCCAGCGTGGAGTGACATGTTGCGGAGTAAGCGGTGGTTTCCCCCTTAGTCCGCTCGTAATGTCGCTGGAGTAATTTCGGTGACATGCACTGTGAGAAAACAAAAGTTTACTTTGCACTGTGCAATCTCTTGTTTTTCGCACCGTGCAATAGGCTTTTTTGGCTGTCTCTCGCACCCTGACCTTTTTTGCACTATGCAAACTCCAAAAATCTCTCCGACCACTAGTATAGTTAAAAGCTGGGGTAAATCCCGCACTCTATTCGTTAGTTTGGTGTTATTATTGATCTAGAATTCGCTTGAAGCCTTCAAATTGTCCGTCATGAACGGGGCCTGTCATGCAGGCATTACAAATGCAAATCAGATGGCCTTAGGATTAACGTGGACTCGTTGAGCTAGAACCATTCTTGACACCTTCCCAATTTAGATGTGGAAGTCTACGCGCCGGAATTAATGCTCGTCCAAAATGATGATATTGCCATGTATTTGGTGAGAGAGTTAGAAAAACATTTTTTGATATGGAACTCCGAACCCGTCCTCAACTTCCGCTCGGAGTATGAACAATATTTGGTTCAGACGAGGCAGTAAGTCAGATGAATCAGTCGTGTCAAATTTACAGTATTTACTTCGATAAACGTCCGTTTTGGATGTTTGACCAGAATTATCAGAGTGCCAGTCAAAACATCTCCAATACATTGCTGGTCCATCGAGCAATTTCAAATCATTTTTGGACCAAAGTCGTCTCGCGTTTGACCTATCCCTGGGATAGTTTGCTGCAAAACCAATTGACGGTGCAAGATCTGAATGTGAAAATCTCCGAATATTTGAAAAACGCGATGAAAGTCACAAAGTTTGAGTAAGAACATAAACAGCACCGGAGAGGATCCAGTGGTCAAAAGCGCCTCCAAGGGACATTTCGAATGCCACCAAATGTCTCACCGGAAATGGCATTCTTTGGAAGATAGAGCAAGATATTTGCCCTTTCCGAAAGAAGAGAGAGTGCGGTAGAGGAAAAGGGTTGAGAGAGAAATGCGCGCGCAATTCAAATCGCAATTTTGTGAGACATTTATTGCCTCTCCAGCTCTTCTTTCCAAAGAGGCAACTTTCTCGCTCTTTCTTCAAAAGAACGCTATTTTCGGTCAGAGAAAGAGACATTTGAAGGTATTCGAAGTGTCTCTTGGAGGTAATCTTAGGGCTTTTGACCACTGGATCCTCTCCGGAACTGAAATTGTAAAATGAAATTTTTTTCTGCAAATTTAAGTTGGGCTTTGGAGATTTGCGAAATCTTGTTGGAGAAGAAAGAATGCTGGATAGAAGACTTGAGCGATGAATTGAAACGGAACCAATTCTTCAATTCGATTGCTTCGCTGCAGGCCAAGTTGCTGAGAGACTTGATCTACGAGAATGTGGAGATATTGATGAATGAACTCACTAAACATAAAAATGTGAGAACATAATCATTTATTTTTTACGACTCCTGTCGATCGCGCAATAAGCGTACTGTTGGCCTTTCAGAACAGTACATTTTACGTTAAAGTCGATATGGAAGCCTTGTCAACGGACAGCTACAGCGCGTGGGCGATTGCCAAGCGACTGATTGAGATTGGCGAAGACATTGTTCGTGTGGAATGTCGTTTGTTCCCAAATATGTACCCGGATGAGAAAACTTTTTCGGTGGCTTCCAGCGTCATAATGGAGAAGTTCTCCATCGAGCCGATACGGCCGTTTAAAAGCATTTTCGAAGAAAAACAGCATCTAGATGATTCAGTCCGAGATCTGGGCGATATTCAAAGCGTTGAAGATGTGGAGCAGGCAGTTCGTGTGCGTTTTATTCTATTTTTTGCTACTGACAAGGAAAGTACCACAAGTGCGACGCTCAGATTTTAATGAAACTTGCCACAAATTTAGTATTATTTTAATAAGAAATTTATGAGAATCATGCATGACTCGCGCTTTGGAGAAAAGACCGAGATTTTTAGACCAAAAGTTGACGAAAATGTGTCACTTTTTTGCGAATTTTTGGTATGAAAAGTTTTATGTCTATTTCTACCATAGAGAGTAATCTTTCCACAAAAAAATAATTCTGGCAAAGTTATGGGCAAAAAGTATTTTTCTCTGTGACCCGCTCTCCGCGTTTCGCGTGCTCTCTCGGCCGCAAAGATCATTCAATATCTCGGCTCTCCTTGCAAAGCGCGAGCTAAAATTTTCAGGAATTCATATATGGCCTTGGTCTAAAGTGCGTGCAAAAATTTATGGAAAATCTGAGCGTCGCACTTGGAGTACTTCCCTTGTCAGTTAATCAAACTGCTGACTTAACAGTTGTAGTTCGCCGTTGAGTTGCGCAAATTGGAGCAAGAAACCAAAGTTGTTCGCGTTTACTGGTTCCGAGAGCCCTATGAATTCGATTTCACTGATGTGAAAAGAACCACGTTGGAGTCGATCAGGGATATGAGAGATAAAATACACTCCAAAGCCAGCGCTTTTCTCTACGATACGATGAAAGAGTGAGCACAAAGTTTAGCTAACTTCTTTTTTGATTTCTTTCAGTATCGTTGATTTTTACACATGGTCCTCGCGAAAGTTGTACGGACAAGATCAACTGGCTCAGATGTATAAACTGGTCGAGGTCCGAGATCATGACTTTCCCAAGTTAAAGCGCAAATTGGATATATTGCATCAATGTTTCAGCATTTTATTTGAGGAATTTAATTTTAACGGTAACACCGGAAGGTTTGATAGTGTATCATGATATTCAGTGGTAGTCGTATCGAGGTTTTATGTATTACATTGTGAACGTGTTTGTTGTGTCTAGCAATGGCAACTTTCAGAAATAATGCTTCAAAAGTATTACACGTCCAGCAGAAGCTCGTTCCGCCTTAGCTATTTGATAACGTTAGTCTGGCAAAAGCTAATGGTTGACAAGGCGAGGATTGAGAAAGTCGTATGTCTTCTTAACCCAAAAAAAAGAAGATGCCTTGATGCAAATTTAGCTGACCGAAAAGACGAACGCCGTACATTACGAAGCAATGATGTTGGATGAAAACCTCCGTCTATGCGTCAAGAAATACCGAGTCTGTCATTCCACATCAGACCTCACAGTGTTGGCCAGCCGTTTCCAAGAGATCCATCAGCGCGTCGAGAAGTTGCAAGTCGAATTCCCGATTCTGGGCGCTCAATTAGAGCTCTTCGAAATGGAACCGCTCAAGGACGATGTGGATGGGCTGGCGTTTCGTGCAAAGGTCATCAGCCACATTGCCGGATGTCACATCAAGGTAGTGCAGTTTGAAGAAGAGTTTGTGAACACCAAAGTCGTTGAAGTCGATGTGCCGTCAGTGAATGAGCAGATTGAAACGATGAATACGGATTTTGAAGAGTTGAAGAAAGAAATTGGCGAACCGGAGGATGAGCTGGTCTTGGAGAGCGCGCAAATGTTTATGCAAAAAATTCAAGTCATGATGGACCAGTTTAACAAAGTTTTACCGGTGATTAACGCGTTACGGTCGCGGGGAATTAAGGCTAGACATTGGCATAAGGTGAGCGGCGTTGAAACATTGTCATGATTTATGTTTTTGCAGATCCTCGGGGACGCGGACGGCACTGTTCCGCAAGACCATGAGAATATGACCGTCCTCGAGCTGACCAAAATTGATTTTCAAGAAAAGGACGCGAAGAAATGCGAAGAAGTCAGCGAATTAGCCAGCAAAGAGCTTGTCCTCGAAGAAAGCTTGACTCAGATGAAGGCTCAATTGGCTGAGGTTACGTTAATTCACAACAAAAATCATTTGACTGTAAGTCACGAGACTTGCGACAACAATAACGAACATATTCACAATTCAAAATCTTTTTGAACAAGCGTCATATCTTCTTGCAGGGGGTCTTCGAAATGGAGATAAAACCCGAGACGGTTGGATTAGTGGAGGAATTGGTCATCAAAACGCAAATGAACATCTCCAGCCCATTCGTCACCTCGTTACTGCCGTTGTTAAAAGAATGGCTGGAGAAGTTGCAAAGACTGCAAAACATGATTGATCTGCATCAAAAATGCATGAGCAAATGGATTTACTTGGAGCCATTGTTTGCTGCCGAAGATATTGCCTACCAAATGCCGGAGGAATGGAGAAAATTCCAGGACATCCGAGAGCGGTGGAAATACTTGACTGAGCAATTGGTGAGCTGACAGGGGAAGTACCCCATGTGCGACGCTCAGATTTTGTTTAAAATTGGCACAAATTTTCCATTATTTTTTTTAAGACGTATGCGAGATTGCTGGCTCGCGCTTTGCAGAAACGACCGAAATTTTTAGATCAAAAATTGGCCAAATGTGACACTTTTTTGCAAATTTTGGTGTGAAAAGTTTTATAATCATTTCTACTGTCGAAAATGATATTTAAGCTACAAATAATTTCTTTTTCACACGAAACTGTCAAAGATACGGCCAAAAAGTGCTTTTCTCTATGACCGCTCTCCGCGTTTAGCGTGCTCTCTCGGCCGAAAAGACCGTTGAATATCTCGGCTGCGCCTGCAAAGCGCGAGCTAAAATTTTTAGGACTTGAATTGTGGCCTATGTCTGACGTTTGGGAAAAATTTATATAAAATCTGAGCGTCGCACTTGAGGCACTTCCCTTGCGAAACCAGAATTAAATCATTCCTTACGAACAAAACTTCTTGAATCGTTGGATTGCGAATTGTTTCAGAGCCGAGTTCGAAAGTTGGCAGATCTGAGCGAAATCAACTGTCCACCAGAAATTATGCAGTTGTTGGACATGTTCAAAGTTATCCAAAAAGGATTTGATGTGTATTTGCAAAAGAGGAAATTCAATTATCCGAGGTGGGAACCGCAATGCAATATGCCTTATGTTTCAGGCTCTATTTTCTATCCAACAACGAGCTGCTGGAAATGTTGAGTCGTGCTCGAAATCCAGAGAAAGTCCAGCCTTATCTTTGTAAAATGTTTGCGTCGGTGTATGGCGTTGAAGTTCGAAATCAATGTGAAATTGTTGCTGTGTTGAGTCAGCGGGGAGAGCGCTTAAAACTTTCAAAGGCTATCAATATTCATCATTTCAAGGTTAGCATGTTTCACAAAGAAGCTTATCTACCGTGTTTTTTGACTTACAAGAGGTCCCAAGTGCGACGCTCACATTTTTCTAAATTTTGCACACATGTCGTGTATTGGCCAAATATTAATGCCGAAAAATTTTAGCTCGCGCATTGCAGAGGCCGCCGAGATATTCAACGATCTTTGCGACCGAGGGAGTGCTCTAAAAGCGGAGAGCGGTCAGGATAGATAAACACTTTTTGGCTATTGCTTTGCCAATTTTGCGCGGAAAAAATGGTCTTTTGTAGCAACATTACCCTCTATGGAAGAAATAGGCGTGAAACTTTTCGTACCAAAATTTGTCTAAAATCGTCGCATTTTTTCCAACTTTTGATCTCGCTCGTATCTGTAAAGCGCAATCTAAGAGCCTCACATATGTCTCAGAAAAAAAGAAAAAAAAACTAAATTTGTGCCATGTTTCATCAAAATCTGAGAGTCGGACTTCCAGCACTTGCTACAGAAATTTTCTTCAGCGACACGTCGACAAATGGCTGGCCGAGCTGGAGAGGGAGATCAAAAATACAGTGAAGAATAAGTTAAAAAATGTGATGCGCATCTGTGGCGAGGACTTGCCTTCAATTTATGATCTCGCCGGCGATTTTACCGCCCAATCAGTAATTCTACATTGCCGATTAGTGTCGACGAAAAAAATCGAAAATGGAATTGTGACGGGCAAATTGGCCGCATTGTTGGAGTACTTTGACTTGTACATTGCGAAATTAATCAAAGGCCGAAGTGATGATGAAGAAGAGAAATTGCTCATCGACAACTTGCTTATCGAATACAACGACCAAAAAGGAATCGTCAATCGGTTGATTAAAGCGAACTGCAAATCGATCCATAATTTCGAATGGACATCGCAAATCCGCCATTACTGGATGAACGACGACTTGTATGTGCGGGTGTACAATTTGAATGTGTTGTACGGATATGAATATATTTCGAGCTCAACGCCCTTTGTGATGACACCGATCATACGGAAGGTTCATCGGGAGCTAATGACTTTCCAAACGCAGGGCTACGCTGGAATGCTGAAGGGTCCTGCGGCAACGGGAAAGAGTGAAAGCATCAAAGAATTGGCTAAAATTTTAGGTAGTTCTGATTTTTGGATATCTTTGGCTGTGAGAAATTGGTACAGTCCCGGACTGAATCCAGTTGCCAAAAGTGCTTCTGATTGCATCAGAGAGGCATTCGGAGAGAACGAGAAATTTGCTCTTATGAAAAGAAGAGCGTTTTCCTCTCTTTTCTCTCCAAAAGTGAAGCCTTCTGGCTCTTCCTTCAGAAGAACATTATTTTCAGTCAATGAGGGAGGTACTTAGTGGTACTAGTCAAGTTGCTGGAGTGATTTCGGTGACATGCACTGTGCGAAAAAAAAGTTCACGTTGCACCGTGCAATAGGTTTTTTTCGGCTGTCGTCCGCACTTTCATTTTTTTTGCACAGTGCAAGCACCAAAAAGCACTGCAGATATTTTCCAGAAGGAGTCATAAACGGGATGCCCTTCTAATACCATCAGATGCACCGCTAGATCCTGTCTGGACTAAAGATCATGCGGTCACGCAAAACCACACATTTTTTGATATCACATTTCTTCAGGAAAGTTCAACCTGGTGTTCAACTGCTCTCCAAACGTTGATCGCCATCAGCTTGAGGATCTGATGTGTGGCACAATTTTGTCCGGGACAACTCTATGTTTGGACGAATTCAATCGACTTTCGGAGAAAGATATGGCCTGGTTCTCGTCCCATTTGTTGGGGATTTACCAAGCCATGACTACTAGTAAGAGATTTATTTGCTATTATAATTATAACCTTGTTTTCGAAACTTCGATGCGCTTTATCTGTTGTTTATTATTCATTAAAGGGACAGTACAGCCAATTTTGAATCGCGCTTTTTACGGCGTGGAAACGAAATCTCCAAAAAGTTTCTTTGTCTACTGTACCAATAACAACGGAAAGAAATAATGGTGACATTCTACATGCTTACTAATAATTATTTTACCGTATGCAACTCTGCCGCCTTTGTTTTCGCTGCAGGACATAAAAAATTTCTTTGACATTTCGTTTTAAACGCCGCAAAACGCGCAATTCAAAAGTAATTGTACTGACCCTTTAAAGGCAATCACGTTGTGTTATCTTCCAGAAAACGCAAAATATCGTGTCCGCAACCTTCAAATCCCCGTGTCACCGTCCGCCGCGTTTTATCTGACAATTAACCCAAAATTCTTGGCCAGATCCAATCTACCGGCCAATATCTACTCCATTGTCAGAGGCATCTCTATGAATTTTGCTGACATTAGATCCATCGCTAACGCCTTCTTATTATTGGCTGGGTTTCAAAACTCCGAAAAGGAGACCAATTTACTCTGCTCCGTTTTCGAGCAATGTCAAACTTTGTTGGCACCAATGCATCATTATGATTTTCAGGTAAACTCAACGCAGTCTTGCGCTTTTTAACGCCTACTTTAGCTGCGAACGGCGCTGGCTACAATAAACGAAACGTTGGAACTGATGAAGGGCCAAAAACACGGAAAGGTTAATGTGCGGGTTATTGGGAAGGCTCTCCGAAATGTGTTGGAGCCGTATATCGTAAACTCGGACGTCTCATCGTTCGAGAAAATCATGGCTTCCGCTTTTGAGAACCCGAATTTCGATGAGCAAAAAGACGAAATCCGCGCGAAACAGACCATAAAAGATACGATCGAGCAGTTGGGGTTGATCGCGACGGAGAAGTTTGTCGACTGTTGTTATAGTGTGAGTTAAAGATACTACGCGTGCCACACATTCTTGATCTTCTATTGCATTGTGCGGTCGGCGTCGCAAAGGGGTGTTGCGCGACAGACAGTCAGCACGGTGCAAATGAAAAACGCACCGTGCGTTGGTTGCCTTTTACAAGTCCATCCGTAAAGTCGCTGGAGTGATTTTCGCGACATGCACTGTGCAAAAACAAAAGTTCCCTTTGCACTGTGCAATTTCTTGCTTTTTGCACCATGCAATAGGCCTTTTTCGGCTGTCGCTTGCACCCTGACCTTTTCCGCAGAGTGCAAACACCAAAAATCTCTCCAGCGACTTTCCGGATGAACTAGTAGAAAAAATTTGTTTTGCACTGCGCGTGGTCGCAGCGCGACAATTTTTTTGCTTGACAGGGCATTGTGCAAGCATGCCAATACTGTTTTGCAAGCGACAGCCGATAAAAGCCTATTTCACAGTGCAAAAAGCAAGAAATTGCACAGTGAAATGTAAACTTTTGCTTTCTGACAGTGCATATCGCTGAAATCACTTTAGCCACTTCACGGACGAACTAGTAGTACACAAGGCTCATCGTCACGGCTAGGCATGCCTCTGAACCGTGCCGATAGCTGTAGCCCGGCAGTTTTTTAAATTTACGCCGGCCCGTGAGCCGTGTGCAGTCTCGGGGGCGTTGAAAAACAAAGTTGCACCACTCCTACTAGTGTTTATATAGACTTTTTGTCACTAGGCAAAAACCCATAATTTTGCACAGTGCAGTTTACCTTTTTCCGCACGCTTTCGCACGGTGCATCAATCACCGTGATGTAAGCTTTTTTTCAATTGCGCTGATGCGTGCATCTGCACAGTGCAGACCGCTGTTTCAAGTTTGCACTGTGCGAAAAACAGAAAAATGCACGGTGCGTGAACGACAAAAGGCAAAAAAAGGCTACACACGTTATGGAAACACCAGCAATTTTTTCTATTTTTAGATTCTCCATCTGTCTCGCCAACGGCAAGCCTTCATTCTGCTCGGTCCAACGATGAGCGGAAAATCGACCGCGCTAAAAGTGCTGCGTAGAGTCATGAAACAAC
This sequence comes from Bursaphelenchus mucronatus, assembly GCA_025436335.1. Classification (NCBI taxonomy): domain Eukaryota; kingdom Metazoa; phylum Nematoda; class Chromadorea; order Rhabditida; family Aphelenchoididae; genus Bursaphelenchus; species Bursaphelenchus mucronatus. The sequence continues at coordinate 10,684,647 of CM046355.1, forward strand.
TACTCGAAATAAACTGTAAAATGTTTCGAATGAATCCCAGTCAAAACGACTCAAACTACCTTTACGGGTACTATGACTCCAATCGTTTCGATTGGATGACCGGGATTTTGACGATGAAATTGGAAACCAGACTGGAAAAAGACGAAGAGGGATGGCTGGTGTTGGACGGAGTATTGGATTCGGTTTGGGTGGAGTCGCTGAACTCGTTGTTTGACAGCAATCAGAAGGTAGGAGACATGCAAATGAGGCAAGACTTTACAAACGGCCGTTTTTAGCTCTGTCTTGCGAACGGCGAAAATGTTCCGTTAAATCCGGGGATCAGAGTGGTGTTTGAATGCGACTCGTTGGATAAAGTTGCACCCAGCACAGTCAGTCGATGTCAAGTCATATATTTCGATGAGGAAACGGTACCATGTTTTACATACTAGACCGTCCGTAAAGTCGCTGGAGTGACTTGCGCGACATGCACAGTGCGAAAACAAAAGTTTGTATTGCACTGTGCAGTTTCTTACTTTTTGCACTGTGCAATAGGCTTTTTTTGGCTGTCGCTTGCACTCTGACGTTTTTCGCACAGTGCAAACGCCAAAAATCATCCAGCGACTTTCCGGACGGACTAGTACTATTATGTTTTGAAATTTGAACCGTATATCCGTATATGATAGATACATTGATTGCAGGTTCCTCTCTCCGCGTTTTTGTCTTCCATTTCTCCGGTGATCAATCAAAAAGTCGTCGATGCGATGCCACATTTGAGTATATTGAGAAAACTGAACAGGAAATTACTGTACGATCGGATTGGTCATTTGTCCAAAATTTTCTCCAAGAACAAAGAGATTGAAGAAAGTATTTGGGCATTTTTCTCGTTTATCTCCGCAAGAACGATTAAAGAAGAGGAACATGTGGACAAATGGCTGCAAGGGGTGAGAATTTTGATTTTTAATTGCGACATAAGACTTGAAATCGAAAAAAAATCAAGCGATCCGCCTTTCTAGCTCGACGTTGACACGCAGTCGCTCATAGCGAAGGTTCCAATGGTTTATGGCGGAGCCAAAGCTGTCTTGGACAAGGAAAACAACCACTTGACCAATTACAACTTCAAAAAGGAGGTCATCAAACAAATGGTTATGTTCAGCAAGTATTTGGTCGTTATCTACGGCCTCAGCGGCTCGGGAAAAGACGATTTTGTCGAGCAAGTCATTGGAGGCTTTGACACGACACGGTAATCATTTTGTGATGATTTTTTATTTTATTTAGATGGGATATCCATTATTTGAACTTATCCAGCGATTTGGTCCCAGTGGATCTGTATAATTCCATTATGAACTGCAACTTGGTTCGGTAAGTGAGAAAGGTAAAACACTTTCCTCAAGACGCATTGCAATGAATGATGTTTCTTTGACAGGGGAGGTGAGCAAAGTGCGACGCTCACATTTTTATGGGACTTGGCACAGATTTAGGCTGTTTTTTCTGTAACATATTCGAGACTTTTAACGCGCGCTTTGCAGAAATGACCAAGATTTTTGCTCGACAGTTGGAAAAAATTTGACAAATTTTTGTGAATTTTGTCATAAAACATTTCATATCCATTTCTACAGTATAGGGCAAAAAAATTCACAAAAAATCTATTTTTTCCGCACAAAATTGGCAATGTTATGGCCATAAAGTTTTTTCTCTCTGACCACTCTCCGCGTTTGCGTGCTCTTTCGGCCGCCAAGATCGTTGAATATCCCGACTGCATCTGCAAAGTGCAAGCAAAGATTTTTAGGAATTAATAAATGTCCCATGCCCGAAATGTGTGAAGAATTTCAAGAATGTGTGAGAATGAGCGTTGCACATTGGACACTTTCCCTATGAGCGTTTTTCAGAATGGGCCCCAACCATTACACCGGCGCTGCTGACAAATCAGTTCTTGTTGTTCTGCAAGGTTTTGAACGGCTACCTCTGCTCTCCAACAACAGCGTCATGGAGTTTCTTCGCTCTTTGTTTGACGTTGGACGTGTTTTGAGTCCGTCCAAGGAGACGGTTCGGTTTACATCGGTCTATTTTCTCATCGATTATACGACTGAGATCGTGGGTCCTCAGAATTTACCGATACCCGACCGTCTTCGAAGACATATGTTTCCGGTTTTGTTTCATCAAACTGTAAGACCATTTCGAACATGTTGAATGTCAATTCGCACTTTCAGAACAAGACGCTCCCTTATGAAGTGGGCTTCAACTTTCTTCAAGTCTACCGCACCGAGTCTCAAGAGCCCGACCAAGCCGATGCCTTCAAAGAGTGCTTGATGAAAGAACTGGTCACAGCGACCTCAGACATTCCTCAACACATCGTCCCATTGTGTCACAAACTCATGACTTGTCTCGAGGATCTGATTGACAAAACGGCTTTCCAATCCAAAGAGTCTTTTCCATTCACTCTCTTGCAGTTGCCAGATGACGAAGTGCCCTCCATTTTTGACTACCCAACATTAGAGAACAGAATCAGCGAGTATTTGAGTAAAAAAGGAAAAACCGAAGTGCTACATAGCTATTTGAGTCGACAATTTGGGTTCTTGTACAAGATCGCGCAGCTCCCCATCGACGGACATTGCGTTCTGATCGGAGAACCGGAGAATGAGCCGGCCAAGATGATTGAACTTGTGGCCGATGTGTCGGACATTTACTTGGAGGCGCCGCCAAGTCAGATGACGGAGATTTATTGGAAGGAAACTATGGTCAAGGTACGATGAGGGAACTATGAGTTCATCCGGAAAGTCGCTAGAGGGATTTTTGGCGTTTGCACTGTGCAAAAAAAGTCAGGGCGCGAGCAGCAGCCGAAAAAAGCCTATTGCACGGTGCAAAAAGCAGGAAATTGCACAGTGCAATGTAACTTTGGTTTTCGCACAGTGCATGTCGCCGAAATCACTTCAGCGACATTACGGATGGACTCGTGAGACATGTTCAAGTAGTAATTGAATACAGTCGAGCCTCTGTACAACGAGTCGCAAGAGACCAAGCATGTTATTGAAGGGTTTCGCTGTACGAAGGTTTTTCTATATAATAATAGGCGTCCGGAAAGTCGCCGGAGTGATTTTTAGCGTTTGCACTGTGTAAAAAAGTCAGAGTGCGAGCGATATCCGAAAAAAGCCTATTGCACGGTGCAAAAAGCAAAAAATTGCACAGTGCAAAGGGAACTTTTGTTTTTGCACAGTGCATGTCGCGAAAATTACTCCAGCGACTTTTCGGACGGACTAGTACGACCACGGTACGATTGTTATCAACTTTTAGGTGATTCAAATGTGCACCAAAGAGAACCGCAAAGTTCTTCTCCATGTCACTGATGACATGCCCTCTCACGATTGCCTTGAACGAGTTTTCGCTGATCTTTCGGTCATTTTGAGCGGCGGATTTCCCATGCGACTTTTTCAACAACAAGCCTCGGGCACTGCGAGCACCTCAATTTCATCGATCGCTTCGGAATGGGACAAACGAAAGGTTTTGACGCGAAAAATGCGAGAAAATTTGCATGTTATTATCACGGTGAATCGGCGCACCGTCGGCCATCATCGCAGCGTCTTCTACGAGCTGTTCCATTTCTGCATGATGGTGAATTTGGATAATTGGACGAACGACGACATGTTGTCGTATGCCGCCATGAATCTGGCGCAGCTGGACTTGCCGGCCGAACAGGTCAGACATTCCGTGGCGGATCTGATGAAAATCCATAAATTGATGGTGGAATTACAGTAAGCTCCTCTTGAGATCTTTTAGTTGATGTAACAATCGTTTTACAGCCCCAAATTCGAGCACAGTGAGTTTGTCTCGTTCATCCAAACTTACTGTCACATGGTGACAAGAAAGAAGGAAAAATTAAACGCCCTTATGACCAGATATAAGACCGGAATTGAGAAGCTGAATAAAGCCGATGAACAGATGAATTACATGCAAGAGGAGTTGGTTCGACTCCAACCGGAACTGGTCAGAACTTCGTTGGAAACTACGTGAGTTCAAAAAAGCCTAAGGGAAGGGAGGGTACCAACTGCGACGCTCAGATTTTTTAATTATACTTTGGGCAACCGACCACGTATCAAAAAAAATTTAGCTCTTGCAGGCACAGCCGAGGTATTCAACGATATTTGCGGCCGAGAGAGTATGCTGAACGCGGAGAGAGGTGACAGATACAAACACTTTTTGGCCAGATCTTTGTCCGTCATGTGCGGAAAAAAATAATTTTGTCTGGAAGTATTACTCTCTACCGTAGCAACATGTATGAAACTTTTCGTACCAAAATACACAAAAATTACCCCATTTTTTCCAACTTTCGACCTAAAAATCTCGGTCGTTTCCGCAAAGCGCGAGCTAAATATTTCGCATAGATCTTAGAGAAGATTAATCTACACTTGTGCCAAGTTTCTGCAAAATCTGAGCGTCGCACTTTGACCACGTCCCATTTAAACTCTCTACGAACACCGAGCTGATTACAGTATGCTAATGAGTCAAATCGAACGAGAAACGATTGAAATCGAGAACGCAAGAGAGATTGTGGCCGCAAACGAATTCAAAGCCAACGAAGCCGCAACGAAAGCCCAAGCCTTGAAAGTTGAGTGCGAAGCCGAACTCGCCGAAGCCATTCCGGCGTTGGAAGCGTCAGTGCAAGCGCTGGAAGTGCTGAGTCAGCGCGATATTAGTATGCTGAAGACAATGAGAAATCCTCCACAAGCCGTTAGGTTGTGCATGGAAGCTGTGTGCATTTTGTTGGGAGAACAACCGGTCAAAGTGAAAGAGGTAAGCGAAAGGTTCAAATTTTGGGTGAATTTTAACGGAGGAAGGGCTCCAAGTGAGACGCTCAGATTTTGACGAAACTTAGCATAACTTTATGTGCTCTAGGATATTTGCGAGCCATTTAGCTCGTGTTTTTCAGAAACAACCGAGATTTTTTAGGTAGAAAGTTGGCAAAAATGCGACACTTTCTTCCAAATTTTGTCACAAAATTTTTCGTATCTATTTCTACCGTAGCGGACAATGTTCTTGCAAAAAATTATTTTTTTTCCAGGCGATACTGGAAAATTTATGGCCAAAAAGTGCTTTTCTCTCTGACCGCTCTGCGTTTTTCGCGCACTCTCTCGGCCGCAAAGATTATTGAATATCTCGGCTGCATGTACAACACAGGAGCTAAATTCTTCAGGAATTCATGAGTGTTGTATGCCCGACATGTGTGCAAAATTTATAGAAAATCAGAGTGTTGCACTTGGGATGTTAATTTTTTTATTGTAAAATTTTTGTGATCATTTTTTAGGACCGAAAATCTAGGCTAGACTATTGGCCGACGGCGTTGAAATGTCTGGCCGACATGCAATTCCTGCGACGGATTCGTCTGTTCGCTAAAGAAAAGGTTCCTCCGAATGTCATGTACCTTATCAGAAAGTAGGTCCCGGCTACTGTAAAATGCAAATAATGACTTATCCTTCAGAAACTACATCTCGTTGGAAGAGTTCTCGCCAGCAGTCATTAGAGCGGTAATTTTTTATTTCGTATTTCGTTTTTCAGCTCTGCAAAGCATAAATTCGCAATATTCAGACGTCCGTAGCAGCTGAAGGGTTATGTTTGTGGGTTCGAGCTATCGAATCATACGACACAATCTCCAAACAAGTTGAACCGAAAAAACAACGGCTAAAGAATGCGGAAATGATGGTCAAAAGCAACATGAAAGCGTTGGATGCGAAACGCAAAGCGTTGGCGGTGAGAAACAGCCCTCCTCCCGCATTTACTCCTTTCAGGACGTAACGGAGCGTCTTCAGCACCTCTCCGACGTGTTCAGTCAGCAAAGTCAGAAGAAGCAAGACCTCCAAAATCAGATTCAAGCCTGCGAACAGCGAGTGGGGCGTGCGGCGCATCTGTTGGCGGCGCTGGGCGGCGAACGCTCCCGTTGGGAGAAGAATATCCGCGACCTGGAAAAGGAGCTACAAATCTATCGGAAGACCGTGTTGATAGCGGCGGCCATCATTACGTACTTGGGAAATGTGGAAGATACGATACGCAAGAAGGCGGTCTCGTTGACCGCTGCTGCTGTGCGCTACGAGAAGGCGTTCACCATGAGGGTGATTCTGGATCACACTTCGATTCTCTATGATGAGAAGGTAGGTAACAGTCGACGCAATGAGAAAACGTCTGTATATGTTTGTTGTCTCTGTTTGTTATTGAAAAACGAATTGATATTGAGTTCAAGATAGCGTTTTCAGAAAGAAAAATTGGTCGAAAACTACACAATCATCGACTATTCTCGGAAGCCCCCGTTTATCATCGACCCTCACGGAGAGTCCCATCGAATGTTGCCGCGGCTACTCGGCGAAAACATGGCTATTGTCGATCTGATCAAGCCCAACGTCGCCGCGGGCATTAAGGAAGCTGTGGAGCAGGGAAAGACCTTGATCATCGACAATGTCAGCGCTCCCCCGCCGTTGTGTGTAACGCAGCTGGTGAAGCCGAAGTTTGTACATGATGACGAGAAAAAAGTGGGAGTTGATAACGTTTTAGCATCTCGTTTTTGACAAATCCATGTGACTGTGACTACTTTTAGTATCTTCAAGTGGAAAGCCATCTATTGGAATGTCATCCGCACTTCCGAGTCTATCTGAGATCGGACAGACTCGACAGATTTACCGTCGACTTTTTGAAAAATGTAAGTCTCAATGTTGCACTGGAAAGCCGCTGTTTTTTTTAGGTGTGTGTGGTGAACGTTTCACTCGGGCGGAATGTGATCCAAGAGAATGTCATGAACCTCTTTCTCAGCGTGAATCTCGAGGAAATGACGCGGAAACGCGATGAACTCAGCGACGAAAAGACCTCATTTCTAATTCAATTAGATGCGTTGGAAGAGCGGATCATGGACGTTCTCGGAAAGTCGAAGGACTTGGACAACGACAGAGTTATGGACATGTTGGGAGGGGTTCGCGAGCTCAGCCAGAGCTATGAAAGTCGCAGCTTCGAATTAAATTCGCTGGAAGATCGGTTGGACAAGCTCTCCAAGAAGTTCCGAGATCTCGCCGTTTTTGCGTCAAGACTTATTTTCATTTCGATGAATCTCTCCAAACTGTCGCCATTCTATCTCAGAACGCTGAAGTTTTACTTCAACGTCTTTCGCGAAGCCGTACAGTCGGACGCGGCGACGCTGAACGAGGGGAAAGTTGATGAAGTCAAAGCCAAGGTCCTGAAAGCGTTCAATGAGAAGATTACAAACTCTCTGTTCGCTCAGCATCGCGCAGTGTTTGAATTCTTGACCAAAAATGATATTGGCTACAATGAGTACGTTTATATTCCAAAAAACATGTCGTTCCTCTTGTGCACAAGGCTTACTGTATAAAGCGCTCGACTTTTAGGCTAAAGGAGATGTCCGAAAAAGATTTTCTCGCCAAATATATGAAATATATGGACCCTACCGACCTAAATCTCCGTCAAACAATTATGGATCACGACTCGAGATTTCCCATCGCTATTTTGCTCAACGCGCAATCAACCTACGTGGTTCGCAATTTGTATTCGATTTCGCGGCAGGTCGAACGAATTGAACCGAAGAATACAATGGATCCGAATCACAATCCGACAAGGATACAGATGGCTTCGATCGAAAACCTCAAGAGTTTTGATTGGAAAAACTGCTTGATTGATGATCAATGGATCATGGTGCAGGTAGAGTGACAATTTGATTATAATTTGTAAAATCAATGTGAGAACCCAGAAGGTAAACGGTCAACTTGTCAGCGCTTTTTATTTTTAACAAGTGACGTCAACAAGATGAATAACAAATCTGATGACAAACGAGTGGTTTTTAAATAATTGGAACGTAGTTGTAGTCCGCGATGGCCAAGCTGTTGATGCCACGACGAACTCTAAAGTATCCAGCTTCTCCGTAGTCTTCTCCCCATTGGTTCTTCATCACCCAGAAGTCCTTTCCACCCTCGGTACCGTAGCCAACAGTCACAACGGCATGATTGATGCTCCATCCCTCAGATGGCTGGGGAGCGTCAATGATTCCACCGGTGTAATCCATGATCTGGTCAGCATCAAGATCTAAAAAAGAGACTGATACGAGTACAATTACACTCACAAGTAACGATGGGGCCATAATTGTAGATGTAATCAGCCATGGCATCTTCATCCCCAGCTGGAAGGGTTTCCTCGTCAGAGATATAGATAACAGGCTTCTTCGATTTACAGCTGGGAATAGTTTCGCTGGATCCAGAAGTGTATGGGTAGCTGGCTTCGGAAGTAATTCCCTTGTCTCTGATATAATCCATGACCTTATCTGACCATCCACCATTACATCCGTTATTGTTACCGTAGTTGGCGTTGTGATAAGTACAAGATACCATTTGCTGTTCGCTCAGATCCAGTTCATCATCTCCCGTGTAAAGCTTATGATTAGCTTCAACAGCGCCGACCGCGGCGAAGGCGTAGCAACATCCACAGTTTCCTTGGTCCTTGATGGATGAAAGAATACCCCAATCTCTCCAGTCAAAGGCAGAAGGAATGGTGTCACGCTTGACGCGGGAGTGGTTTGAAGGCTTGGCAGTGGAATGAAGACGTTGAACGTGTTCAACACCCTTGATGCCAGTCTTTTGTCGGATGAACTCCTCTTTGGTCAGGTCGGAGAACTTGTTGATTCCATAAGTGGCGCTGGCATCTCGCTTTTGGTGTTCTTCAGCGCGTCTTTTGGATTCACGGAAGTTTTGGAAACGTTCCGAGGTTGCGGTGTCATTGTCATATTCCTTCTTATGTCTAAATACAACGACATATAAGCTCTATAGACAACTCACTTAATGATGAACTGGAAGAATTCGTTCAAGGGTTTCTTTTCAGTACTGTTCAGTTGTTTATGGAGGTTGGAGGCGAATTTCAGCGAGTTCTTGGTTCCATCGCCGACATTCTTCAAGTTTCCAAGGAGATCATCGATCTTGCCTCCTTTCAGTATCCCCTCGAACTTGTTCTGATCCAAAAGATCTTCAAATCCCTTTCCAAATCTTTTAGAATCCAGGTGATGTGCGGATGACACAGTGCAGATTACAGCGATGATTACAATCGAACGCATGGTGAGAAGACAGGCCAGCTACCGGTGTTGTAACTGGATGAGTATGAGATTGGAGAAAATGGTTTGGTCTTTTATATTATTGCAATACATGCCTTCCAAAACATAATTGAGAAGATGGAAGTAAAAACGTGGTTTTACTGAGAAAGGTCTGGTTGTTTTGGGATTTGCATTAATCCTCATACTACAAATCGTCGAACAATACAATAAAATAAATGCAAATTGTTTTAGGAATAGCATGTTGTCCGACCCCCTAAGCTTATCAAAATGTAAATCCCCTGAGGGCAACCTTAGCAGTCCAACTATCTATCGTTTGATGAGGAAGTTTTCCCGCCATTCATTGATATTGCTACACGTTCTCGGTAAAACTCTAGCTTTTAGTTCCATCTATGTTTTGGACAAGCCATGTATTGCTACGGTATAAAAGCCCAAACCATTTACTCCAATCTCATACTCATCCAGTTACAACACCGGTAGCTGGCCTGTCTTCTCACCATGCGTTCGATTGTAATCTTCTCTGTAATCTGCATTGTGTCATCCGCACATCACCTGGATTCTAAAAGATTTGGAAAGGGATTTGAAGATCTTTTGGATCAGAACAAGTTCGAGGGGATACTGAAAGGAGGCAAGATCGATGATCTCCTTGGAAACTTGAAGAATGTCGGCGATGGAACCAAGAACTCGCTGAAACTCGCTTCCAACCTCCATAAACAACTGAACAGTACTGAAAAGAAACCCTTGAACGAATTCTTCCAGTTTATCATCAAGTGAGTTGTCTATAGAGCTATTATATCGTTGTATTTAGACATAAGAAGGAATATGACAATGACACCGCAACCTCGGAACGTTTCCAAAACTTCCGTGAATCCAAAAGACGCGCTGAAGAACACCAAAAGCGAGATGCCAGCGCCACTTATGGAATCAACAAGTTCTCCGACCTGACCAAAGAGGAGTTCATCCGACAAAAGACTGGCATCAAGGGTGTTGAACACGTGCAACGTCTTCATTCCACTGCCAAGCCTTCAAACCACTCCCGCGTCAAGCGTGACACCATTCCTTCTGCCTTTGACTGGAGAGATTGGGGTATTCTGTCATCCATCAAGGACCAAGGAAACTGTGGATGTTGCTACGCCTTCGCCGCGGTCGGCGCTGTTGAAGCTAATCATAAGCTTTACACGGGAGACGATGAACTGGATCTGAGCGAACAGCAAATGGTATCTTGTACTTATCACAACGCCAACTACGGTAACAATAACGGATGTAATGGCGGATGGTCAGATAAGGTCATGGATTATATCAGAGACAAGGGAATTACTTCCGAAGCCAGCTACCCATACACTTCTGGATCCAGCGGAACTATTCCCAGCTGTAAATCCAAGAAGCCTGTTATCTATATCTCTGACGAGGAAACCCTTCCAGCTGGGGATGAAGACGCCATGGCTGATTACATCTACAATTATGGCCCCATCGTTACTTGTGAGTGTAATTGTACTCGTATCAGTCTCTTTTTTAGATCTTGATGCTGACCAGATCATGGATTACACCGGTGGAATCATTGACGCTCCCCAGCCATCTGAGGGATGGAGCATCAATCATGCCGTTGTGACTGTTGGCTACGGTACCTCGGGTGGAAAGGACTTCTGGGTGATGAAGAACCAATGGGGAGAAGACTACGGAGAAGCTGGATACTTTAGAGTTCGTCGTGGCATCAACAGCTTGGCCATCGCGGACTACAACTACGTTCCAATTATTTAAAAAGTCTGTCTATACATTTTTCATCTACCTTGATAAAAATAAAAGGTGCTGACAAAACGTTTTTTTGTAAATTTGTGAGACCTGGAAAATTTAGATCGCCGGAACATGAATCACTCACAAGGAATCAAAAATATGTAAAAAATTAGCTGCCCAATTTTGGTTCGAGATGGATGCAAAATCGCAAATCTAGCGTCGAGTTACCGGGAGCCAACAGTTGACCCATGTGGGAAACAATTGACCCAGAATTTCCTGCTGGATCCAGCTGGAGAAGATTTTTTACTTCTACCGCATTTGGTTAGAAATTGATATTAGCTCGAAGCTAAATGTCTATTCTACAATATCTATAGTTAGCTTTTTAGAGTTTCGGTGGAAAAATACCAAAATACCGCTTACCACGTTTCAACAGTCGCGTCACAACATCCAACCTTGGGGTGGATTATCCAACCCGAGCATGGTCAATCAACATAGAAAATTGAGTAGAACAGTCTCCTCTTGATAAAAGATTCCTTTTCGAACAAAATCCAGTATGTTCTCATTCACAAAAAACCTCGAACATGGGGAAAAAATAAAAAAAATCTTCTCCACTAAAAAATTGTGGGTCAATTGTTCCCCTGATGGGTCAACTGTTGGCTCCCGGCAACTCGACGCCACCACATTCACGAATTTGGCGTCGGTTTCTTAAAAGTTGAAAAGTGAAAAGCTACCTACGCCAATTTTCAATTTTGGCGTAGACTTTTTTGTGCTCCGAAATTTGCAATTGTGAAAAAAAATTCAATAACATGACCACCTTTATTTTTTTTGTCAATTGTGACACCTCATTTGCACGGTACTCATAAGTGTGCGGGAAATATTTTTCTTCTATTTGTGATAGCCGTATGGGTTGCTTTTACATTTTGGTAATTCTTGTTTATTATCACAACACCACAAAGAATGTTCTTCAACGCTTTACTGTCAACAAATCAGATGTAAAACGGAGGGAAAGTTTAGATAATTGGAACGTAGTTGTAGTCCGCGATGGCCAAGCTGTTGATGCCACGACGAACTCTAAAGTATCCAGCTTCTCCGTAGTCTTCTCCCCATTGGTTCTTCATCACCCAGAAGTCCTTTCCACCCTCGGTACCGTAGCCAACAGTCACAACGGCATGATTGATGCTCCATCCCTCAGATGGCTGGGGAGCGTCAATGATTCCACCGGTGTAATCCATGATCTGGTCAGCATCAAGATCTAAAAAAGAGACTGATACGAGTACAATTACACTCACAAGTAACGATGGGGCCATAATTGTAGATGTAATCGGCCATGGAATCTTCATCCCCAGCTGGAAGGGTTTCCTCGTCAGAGATATAGATAACAGGCTTCTTGGATTTACAGCTGGGAATAGTTCCGCTGGATCCAGAAGTGTATGGGTAGCTGGCTTCGGAAGTAATTCCCTTGTCTCTGATATAATCCATGACCTTATCTGACCATCCACCATTACATCCGTTATTGTTACCGTAGTTGGCGTTGTGATAAGTACAAGATACCATTTGCTGTTCGCTCAGATCCAGTTCATCATCTCCCGTGTAAAGCTTATGATTAGCTTCAACAGCGCCGACCGCAGCAAAAGCGTAGCAACATCCACAGTTTCCTTGGTCCTTGATGGATGAAAGAATACCCCAATCTCTCCAGTCAAAGGCAGAAGGAATGGTGTCACGCTTGACGCGGGAGTGGTTTGAAGGCTTGGCAGTGGAATGAAGACGTTGCACGTGTTCAACACCCTTGATGCCAGTCTTTTGTCGGATGAACTCCTCTTTGGTCAGGTCGGAGAACTTGTTGATTCCATAAGTGGCGCTGGCATCTCGCTTTTGGTGTTCTTCAGCGCGTCTTTTGGATTCACGGAAGTTTTGGAAACGTTCCGAGGTTGCGGTGTCATTGTCATATTCCTTCTTATGTCTAAATACAACGATATAATAGCTCTATAGACAACTCACTTGATGATGAACTGGAAGAATTCGTTCAAGGGTTTCTTTTCAGTACTGTTCAGTTGTTTATGGAGGTTGGAAGCGAGTTTCAGCGAGTTCTTGGTTCCATCGCCGACATTCTTCAAGTTTCCAAGGAGATCATCGATCTTGCCTCCTTTCAGTATCCCCTCGAACTTGTTCTGATCCAAAAGATCTTCAAATCCCTTTCCAAATCTTTTAGAATCCAGGTGATGTGCGGATGACACAGTGCAGATTACAGCGATGATTACAATCGAACGCATGGTGAGAAGACAGGCCAGCTACCGGTGTTGTAACTGGATGAGTATGAGATTGGAGAAAATGGTTTGGTCTTTTATATTATTGCAATACATGCCTTCCAAAACATAATTGAGAAGATGGAAGTAAAAACGTGGTTTTACTGAGAAAGGTCTGGTTGTTTTGGGATTTGCATTAATCCTCATACTACAAATCGTCGAACAATACAATAAAATAAATGCAAATTGTTTTAGGAATAGCATGTTGTCCGACCCCCTAAGCTTATCAAAATGTAAATCCCCTGAGGGCAACCTTAGCAGTCCAACTATCTATCGTTTGATGAGGAAGTTTTCCCGCCATTCATTGATATTGCTACACGTTCTCGGTAAAACTCTAGCTTTTAGTTCCATCTATGTTTTGGACAAGCCATGTATTGCTACGGTATAAAAGCCCAAACCATTTACTCCAATCTCATACTCATCCAGTTACAACACCGGTAGCTGGCCTGTCTTCTCACCATGCGTTCGATTGTAATCTTCTCTGTAATCTGCATTGTGTCATCCGCACATCACCTGGATTCTAAAAGATTTGGAAAGGGATTTGAAGATCTTTTGGATCAGAACAAGTTCGAGGGGATACTGAAAGGAGGCAAGATCGATGATCTCCTTGGAAACTTGAAGAATGTCGGCGATGGAACCAAGAACTCGCTGAAACTCGCTTCCAACCTCCATAAACAACTGAACAGTACTGAAAAGAAACCCTTGAACGAATTCTTCCAGTTCATCATCAAGTGAGTTGTCTATAGAGCTATTATATCGTTGTATTTAGACATAAGAAGGAATATGACAATGACACCGCAACCTCGGAACGTTTCCAAAACTTCCGTGAATCCAAAAGACGCGCTGAAGAACACCAAAAGCGAGATGCCAGCGCCACTTATGGAATCAACAAGTTCTCCGACCTGACCAAAGAGGAGTTCATCCGACAAAAGACTGGCATCAAGGGTGTTGAACACGTGCAACGTCTTCATTCCACTGCCAAGCCTTCAAACCACTCCCGCGTCAAGCGTGACACCATTCCTTCTGCCTTTGACTGGAGAGATTGGGGTATTCTTTCATCCATCAAGGACCAAGGAAACTGTGGATGTTGCTACGCTTTTGCTGCGGTCGGCGCTGTTGAAGCTAATCATAAGCTTTACACGGGAGATGATGAACTGGATCTGAGCGAACAGCAAATGGTATCTTGTACTTATCACAACGCCAACTACGGTAACAATAACGGATGTAATGGTGGATGGTCAGATAAGGTCATGGATTATATCAGAGACAAGGGAATTACTTCCGAAGCCAGCTACCCATACACTTCTGGATCCAGCGGAACTATTCCCAGCTGTAAATCCAAGAAGCCTGTTATCTATATCTCTGACGAGGAAACCCTTCCAGCTGGGGATGAAGACGCCATGGCTGATTACATCTACAATTATGGCCCCATCGTTACTTGTGAGTGTAATTGTACTCGTATCAGTCTCTTTTTTAGATCTTGATGCTGACCAGATCATGGATTACACCGGTGGAGTCATTGACGCTCCCCAGCCATCTGAAGGATGGAGCATCAATCATGCCGTTGTGACTGTTGGCTACGGTACCGAGGGTGGAAAGGACTTCTGGGTGATGAAGAACCAATGGGGAGAAGACTACGGAGAAGCTGGATACTTTAGAGTTCGTCGTGGCATCAACAGCTTGGCCATCGCGGACTACAACTACGTTCCAATTATTTAAAAGCCACTCGTTTGTCATCAGATTTGTTATTCATCTTGTTGACGTCACTTGTTAAAAATAAAAAGCGCTGACAAAAACAATCTGTCGTATATGGCAAACAGTTCTTTATTCTTCATTATAGAACTGCCAACACTTGAATGGCAATCAAATTCTCGCGTTGGAGTCGCTGATTGATCAGATTGCAAACGCTGAGGAGCGTCGTGAGACCTTCCGAATGTTTCTAATCATTTACCCGGAGAAAGGAGAAGCTCAGCATTCGCTAATGGGGAAGTGTAAGGTCATCACCTTGGACGATGACTACAGTCTAAAAGGATTCTTACAGTACTGTTATTCGACGATTTCACCCAGCTGGCTTCATGATCAGCTGGATACGGTCAGTTTGAGTCATTGATTTGTGCTAACTTTTGCTCAATTTCAGCCACAACGTCGAGAGATGTTGTATCGATTGTCGTGTTTCCATTTTTGTATAGTCGAGCGATGCAAGTACCGAATTTTTGGCTGGATCACAGATTTTTCGGTGTCCACAGTGAACTTCGAGTCGGCTGCGAACTTGTTTAAGGTAAGTTGATTTACAATTAGGTCTCCGTCACAGGGGGAGTTCTCGAAGTGAAACGCTGGGATTTTGATGAAACTTGGCACAAGTTTAGATCTGTTTTTTTAATCCAGATGCTAGATTTGTCAGCTCTTGGACTACAGAAAGATTGAAGTTTTTTCGTTCCAAAGTTTGTCAAAATTCGAATTTTGTTTTGCGAGTTTATGCATAAAAGTCAATAGCCTTATTTTTACCGGTTAGACCAAGGTTTCGACAAAAAATCAATTTTTTCTGCCCAAAATTGTCGAAAATATGACTAAAAACTGGTTTTTTCTCTGACCGCTCTCCGAGTTTCGCGTACTCTCTCGGAGATCGTCGAATATCTCATTTGCTACTGCAAAGCACAAACTAAAATTTTCAATATTGTGCAGCACATACCCAAAAAATGCAAAATAAAAAAATCTGAGCGTCGCACTTTGACCCTTCCGTTGTGAATTCAATTTCAGGACCTCTGCGACCGATGGGCGGAGATTTCGTTCAACTCTCTCTTCTCCAACGTCCTCGAAATTGCGTACTTGGCCGACATGTCCGACAAATACGATCTGCTTGTGTTTCGAACAATCGCTCAATGGATCTTCTCGGGCTTGAACAAACATGACAACGGAGTGGTTGACAACCTACATCTCAAGACCTACAACGTTGCGCCGGCCCTGGTCTTGGAGCAGATAAAGCGAAACAAATTTCCGAAAGACCCGGCGATGAGCGGTCTAAATGAGGCCGTCATTCGAAGCTGCAAACGACGAAACGTATTGGCAATAAAGAAGTCGATTCTGGAGATGTTGAAGGAGGACCAAGAAGAGACTTTTGAAGCCGATGAGGACTTCAGTGAAGCCCGAAATGAATTTGTCTATACGGTCGGTGCGGCACAAGCGGAGGAACAAGTGACTGGCGTGGAATATTGCGTGAGGAATGAGATCAGAGCAATTGAAGAGGCAGGCATCGCATCGAAAAGGTCGGTTTTGCTGCTTTAAAAAGGTGTTCTTCTATTCCCAAGTGGAAGGTCCCGGTTGCGACGCTCAGATTTTCTTTGCATTTTGCACACACATTAGATATAGGGCACGTATCAATTTCTGAAAGTTTTAGCTCGCGCTTTGCAGAGAGAGCCGAGATATTCAATAATATTTGTGGCCGAGAGAGCACGGGAAACACGGAGAGCGGTCAGACAGAAAAAACTTTTTTGGCTATGTCTTGGCCCGTTTCGAGCGGAAAAATAGATTTTTTGTGGAAACATTACCTTCTACGGTAGAAATTAGTATGAAACTTTTTATGCCGAGACCCACGTAAAAAGTGTTCCAATTTCAAAATTTTTGGCCTGAAAATCTTTGGTTTTTTCTGCAAACCGCGGGCTATGGAAATGTCGGATATGTTGGAGAAAGAATTGTTTTAAACTTGCGACAAATTTCATCAAAAAACCTCAGTGTAGCATTTCCCCCCTTAAGGCTACCCACGAAAAAATGGATCGGTGGATCTTTTGGGGCTATATAATACTAGTTTTACCTTTTTCAGGCTTGCTTACCTCAAGACGCTTCTGGAACAGAGCGATGGAATTCATCGTGTGGAGATCCGGAACTTCCAACGACCCCAAGCGATTTTAGAACAACTCAAACAAGATTATGCTAAGCGGCAGAGATTGCCGTTGGATGAGGTAGGCAGCTAACTCTTTGCGAAACGTTGTTGTGAACGGCCGTAAACTTCTTTTTACTTGCAACTTTCTAGTACAACCTTAGTATGTCCTGTTATTTGCAGCTAATCGTGTTTGGTACGCTGCGAGTCCCCGTCTCAACAGATTTTGTCGAATTTTCCGGCTGTTGCATGCTTGGCGCCGGCTATGACAAGGACTACAATTGTCTGCAAGAGGCACGGTCGCCGATCCAATCCATCGACACGATATATGTGCTGGTGAAGCGTAAAAACTTGCCAGTCAAGGCGGAGTCCTTTCATGTTCCGCTGTATTACAAACAATTGAACGGCGGAGGGTTCGTCCACTTGTTGGACATTGAAGTAGAGTCCAATATCCCGTCGAATCATTGGCTTCTGCGAGGTGCAAAATTATGCACTGCGAGTCCCATCAAATTGGAGGCAATGGAGCAGGAGAACGGCGGTTCTAATATGTAAAACGTATTTTGAAAATGTCACAATAACCTGCACCATAGCTGGAGGTGTAAATAAATTGCGTATTGAGGATTAAAAAACAGTAAAATCATACTACCGTAACAACTTCTCTTTTTCCACTCAAAACTGGCCAAGATATAGACAGAAAATGTTTTTTTCTCAGAAGTTCTCCGCGTTTCGCGTACTCTCTCGGCCGCAAAGATGGCTAGATGCCTCCGCTGCGATTGAAAAGTGATTTCCAATTATTTTCAGTCATAACATTGTCAATTTTAGAAATGACAATCTCTTTACAATGACTTCTTTTACAACAAAACCTCTCTAAAACAAACAACTTCAGAGGTTTGAAGAGTCAAGTTTTGACAAAAATAAATCTCCGTACAACGGAATTCTTCAATTTACAAGTAAATAAAAAAATTCTCCTCGCCAGGAACATACCGTGAAACCGTTATACAAAAGGTTTTTTTTGTATAAAGACTCATTTTGTCGTAAAATCGCCTCCAACAAAGAGAGTGTACAAACTGACCATGGCCAAATGGGATGAGTTATATGCCATTCGAGAGCCCATAAAAAGTTGTTTAAGAATCCGGTTTCAAAAATTGCCAAATGGACAGCACTTGCGAGAAATTGCCCTCTGAATGTCCAAACATCGCACGCACATCAAAAACATTATTTTGGATTTTAATCGGTTTTTAAGCGTGTCTGCCCATCTTTTCGGCTTTATTGACAATAGGTATCTCTGTAGTTTGCAAAAATGCGTCGCAAAAAATAAAAAAACCCGGATTCTAGAACAACTTTTCAAGAATAACACAGCCCATCCCATTTGGCGGTGGTCAGTTTGTACACTTCCGTTGTCTCAGCAAATTCTTTACCAAAAATGAATCTCCATGCGACAAAACCCTATAACGAATAATTATTCAGGCCATTTGGCTTTGCGATTCGTTGAACAGAGTAAGGACCTTTGAAATTTTCGTTATATAATGGAGAACCCAAAATTTCTTTGTTATACAGAGGTGTTGTTGTACTAAGACTGATTTTGACTCTAAATCGTCTCTAAGGTCTTTTGAAAGTGTTTGCTGTGCATAGTCTTTGCACGGAGATTTCTTTTGCAAAGTTTTTGCTCTTTCAAAAATGTTGCCATCACTTTTACCGGCCGGAAACATTCGTTTTCAAAATTTTTCACGTCAATTAAACATACTTATGTGCAGAAACGTCAGTGTCACACCGTTTGGAATAGTAAATTCGAGAAATTGCCAACGCATTCTTCGCAAAAATTCACTAAAAATTCTCACCCTTATTTTTTCTGGCGGGGGTTTTAAATGGTAAATTTTAATATTCCATCCTTTTACGGAAGTTATGAAAACCTAAATTCGCTTATGAAAATTAAAACTCTATCGGTTATGTAGTTGGGTTGTGCAATTTTACGAAGGGGGAGTTTTCGCTCTTGTGGAAACGTCTGTTGCCCTTATAAGGGAGGTGCTCCAAGTGCGACGCTCAGGTTTTCTTTAAACTTTGCATGGACTTGGGCTAGGCCACATATCCCTCAAAATTTTAACTCGCGTATTGCAGGCACTGCCGAGATATTTAACAATCTTTGCGGCCGGGAGAGTAGGCGAAACGCGGAGACTGATCAAAAAGAAAATCACTTTTTGGCTATACTAGTCCGTTCGTAAAGCCACTGGAGTGATTTCCGCGACATGCACTGTGAGAAAAAAAAGTTCACTTTGCACTGCGCAATTTTCTGCTTTTTGCACTGTGCAATAGGATTTTTCGACTGTCGCTCGCACCCTGCCCGTTTTTGCACAATGCAAACTCCAAAAATCTCTCCGACTCTTCGAACAGACTAGCATAGTTAAAAGCTGGGATAAATCCCGCGTTGTATTCGTTAGTTTGGAGTTATTTTTGGTCTAGAGTTCGCTTGAAGCCGTCAAACTGTCCGTCATGGACGGAGCCTGTCATGCAGACATTAGGAATGCAAACCAGATGGCTTTAGGATTAACGTGGACTCGTTGAGCTAGAACCATTCTTGACACCTTCCCAATTTTGAGTCTACGCGCCAGAATTAATGCTCGTCCAAAGTGATGATATTACCATGTGAACACCAAAAATCTGTTCAACGGCTTTGTGAATGGACTAGTATCTTTGCAAATTTTCAGACATGGCAAATCGGGCCGGGCCTAGGACCCTTCGGGCTCTTAGCCCGGCCTGTTTTTAAAATTTTTGAAGCCCGGCCCAAAATTTTTTTTTTCGAAGCCCGGCCCGGTGAAGTTTACAGGCCCGGCCCGGCCCGATTGTAAAATTTCGTTTTATCTTTAGACAGAAAACCCGCCAAACCACCTTTTCTGTTGAAAGCAAAATCTTGTTTTCGCGGAAAAGCAAAATGTCAGACAAAAAATTGGCATCGCAATTTTTTGTGTCGATAAAAAAAAATCGGAACCGGGCTTAGGGCCGAATTTCAAAATCTTGGGCTCGAAGCCTCGGCCCGAAAAAAACGTCGAGCCCAAAGCCCGGCCGGTAAAAGGTAGGCCCGGCCCGTTTTCAAAATTTCCAAAGCCCGGCCCGGCCCGGTTGCCATGTCTGCAAATTTTGCTTGGAACAAAAATTGATTTTTCGTGGAAACATGACCCATACGGTAGAAACAGGCATACAACTTTACACGCAAAAATCCCTTCATGCGGAAAAGCTGAAAAAACACCCGCGCTGAAAAAAATGTTTTTTTTGTGGAAGCGTTCCGTTTTTTGTCAAAATTTCGATTAACCGTCTTGATCGTTTCTGCAAAGCGCGATCTGGGAATGTTGCATAGCTCTTTAAAAAATGTTTCCAAATTTGTGCTATTTTTCATCGGTCTGAGCTTCCATAAGTCGTACTTCTTATGTAACATATATATTTTTTGTCCTTAGCTCTTTCTTGAAACTTTGGCTGTACAAAGTTATCCAGCCTAGATAATTGGTTTACCGAAACGAAACACAGGTCTCAGATACCTGCACTCAACCTTCAAAAAATCGTAAATTCATTGTATTTGGAAAGGTAATGGAATAACAAATGAGTGGCTTTTATTCCCTATGGCGATTAATGAAATTTGCCGCTTTCTCGGAATAATTAAATCTGGCCAAAGGTTTGCTCGACTGCACTGCGCATGCTCGTGAACTTTGCACTCTTCCATATAATCGTTGTATAACGAACGGGATTTTTTGAAGACCTATGTACAACGAATTGAGAGAAAAAATAAATTTGTTTGTTACACAGAATTTTGGCTGTACGAAGGTTCATTTTGGCCTAAGTCGGCTTTGAAGACCTCTGAAATTGTTTGCTGTAGAGGGTTTTTGTTGTATCGAGGTTTGTTATATATAGTTTTTTGCTGTACAAAGGCTAATTTTGGCTTAAAATCGCTTTTGAGGGCCTTTGAAGTTGATTGTTATAAAGAGACTTTGCTGTAACATATTTTTTGCCCCCTTCTTGGACTATTACAACATCCGTAGTGCAGGGTCAAAATTTGCATAAGTAATTGAATTCCGCACCGTGCGACACCTTCAACTTTCCAATTAATTACTCGCTAAGTCAATTCCCCACATTCTTCCACAACTAACCGGGTTTCCAGGTGCGCCGACTAATCTAATCTTCGGCGCGGCTGTTGGCCCTTGGAAACGGCCCCCCCTCCCCCTCCCGGGCCCGATTTCAGATGCCGGCAATGGAGAAGCGAGGACCAGGTAGGCCTTTGAATAATATCACATCTGCTCCTAATCAACGCTATTATTCCGAATTTTTTCAGCTGCCTATTTGGAGTGCATAAAAGTGGGGGAGCCGTTCGTTTATCGGCACTCCGAGAATGCGACCCCCATCCGCAAATTGCGGAACCCCGATTATCGCGAACAGTCGGAGGAGTTCAGCGAGGACAGCAAGGTGAGTTCTTCTTGGTTGTTTGTTGCATGAGACAATGTGTTTGTGTTTGTAGTCGATAGAACTTGGAGCTAGGACAAGTTTCGTACGTTCTGTTAAAGGGCTAGAACAGCTACTTTTGAATTGCGCGTTTTACGGCGTGTGAAACGAAATGTCAAAAAAGTTTCTTCGTCTACTGTTCCAAAAACAGCGGAAAAAAATAATGATGACATTCTACATGCTTACTAATAATTATTTTTCGTTTGAAACTCTGCCGCCTTTGTTTTCGCTGCAGGACATAAAAAAACTTTTTTGACATTTTGTTTCACACGCCGTAAAACGCGCGATTCAAAAATAGCCGTTCTGGCCCTTTAAAAAGGAAGTAAAAACTTTAACTCAGCCAGTCCGAAAGCCATGCCTAATAATAGAACATGTTTACCTCAACTTGCTATAAATTTCTGCATACTCTAGGGACTTGAGGCGCTTCCTGTTAGTTCATGAGGCTCCATAAAGATTTTTAACACTTTCCGGAATGTCTCGTTGATAAAACCGTTGATTTCTGATCGCACGTCACCTTCAGAGTTCCCGGTCCACTTCAACTCTGCCAACGCGCACCAAAAGTCATCGTTGTCTGGGTACGGTGGAGAAGCGGAACGCCCGAGAGCGGACTCGCGTCTACGTCGTGAACCAAGCCTTCTCCACGCTACGCAATCGCATTCCCTCGCTGAAAGGGAGTACGAAACGCATTTCGAAGCTGCGTATCCTCAAGTCCGCTATCAACTACATTTACAACTTGAAAGACCAGTTGGCCGAAGAGCAGAGCGACATGTCCAGCAGTCTTTGCGATTCCGACGCCGAAGAGCGACCCGCCTATCAGCTGGTTGAAAAGCCCGCTGAAGCCGACGTTGCAGCGGTCCCAAAAATTTTCCCCACCGCCCCCTCCAACGAGCCCGTTCCGTTGATCATCACGTCGAACAGCACAACGTTGATTTCGCTGCAATGCTATCCGATCACACCGTATGTTGTGCCGAATCTCATTCAAAACGAGATCTTCAACCAGCTATAACGAATTACGCATGTTTTTATTGGAATAAGTTGAATAAAACTCGGATTTAAAGGGATTTAAACAAAAGTTTAAGGGCGAATTGAAAAGCTTTGGGTCGAAATCAGTTGTAACTAGTCCTTGAAGGCGGAAAAAAACTGTTTTTAAAACAACAAAATCACTAGATGTCATGTGGTGATGGTAATATGTTATAGAAATTGAAGGAATATACAACTCAAAGGGACGAAATTTTAATAAACAGAGTGTAACAGACTCTATACTGCTCACAATGTCAACGAAATCAATGGAAAATACTTTAGATTTGGACGGCAAACAGGATTTTTTAGAGAAAATTTGCAAAAAATCGAATAAAAAATAAATTAAAGAAAAAAATCGAGTCAAAAACAGAAAATTGGACAAATTACAGTGTAAATTTTAAACTACAGTAAGACAAAGTTAGTTTACAGCGGGAAAAATCGCTTAAGAAGAGCCACTGCCCTCCAATTGGGTCATAAAGGCGGGTGATTTGAAGAAATCGGGGATATGTTCGTCGTATTGCGCAATTACCTTGTAAATCGCCTTCTTCCACGAGGGCTCAGCGTCGCGACCGTCGCGCAACGCCTTGAAGAATTCGCGGAGTGTGACTTCAACCACATGAGCGAGGCCTTCAGGTGGCTGAAAAGGGAGAAATTACAATGATTTGAAAATTGGATGCCTTTAGAAAAGAAAAGTGTTGTAGCTCAAGTTGCAGCACTCGGAGTGGCTTGGAATTTTTGTAAATGTAATCTGCCTAGGCTAGGTATTGAATATTGAAATTTTTAGCTAGCGCTTTGCAAGCGCGGCCGAGATATTCAACAATCTTTGAGACTGATAAAAATCATGTTGATTTTTAAAAACAGTGTTGCAACTCGAGTTGTCGCTGTTCGATTGACTTGAAATTCCGCACACTGTCTCAACCTAGACCACATATCAATTGCGAAAAATTTTTGTTTGCAATTTGCATGTGCGGCCGAGATATTCAGCAATCTTTGCTGGCGAGAGAGTATGGAAAATGAGGAGAGACGGTCAGAG
The DNA here is from genome assembly GCA_025436335.1 of Bursaphelenchus mucronatus. Classification (NCBI taxonomy): domain Eukaryota; kingdom Metazoa; phylum Nematoda; class Chromadorea; order Rhabditida; family Aphelenchoididae; genus Bursaphelenchus; species Bursaphelenchus mucronatus. The sequence goes on from CM046355.1 coordinate 10,708,148, forward strand.
AAAAAAAAATTTTGTCTTTTTCTTTTTTGAATATCGCGTTGAAAAACCTTACTTTTTTGTATAAAAACTCTGCTTTTTAAACGCAATGGTATCTTACGTTAGCACTTTGAAAATCAAAAAAAACCCTAAATCTAGGCATTTGCACTGTGTTTTTCTGCACAGTGCGGGCTCAAATTCTAGCATATGTCTTATCAAACTTTACTCTAAATTGGCTCAAAGTTTTATCAAAAACATAGCGTCGCAACTTGACCAATTCTTACAAAATTCCCAAAAAAAGTCGCGCTTACCGGAATAAAACTGTTCTTGTTGTAATGGACATTCAAGATCTTGAACAGCTCCGATTCGGTGGTGACCTTGATCTGCTCGGGGTCCGTGATTCCCTCCGCCAGGTACTGTTTCGCAAACTTTTCCATGTTCATGTAATAGAACTCGCGGAAGTTGGAGAACCATTTGACCAACTGCGCCGTGTTGTTCTTGTGGAACTGGATGTCCGGAAAGTAGTTCTTCAGCACGCTGGACGGCGGATACCGCGTGTAGAAGAACATGAGTTTGGCCTTCCGCAGATGGATATGGGTGAGGGTGGTGCTTTGTCCCATCCCGTCAAAGTATTCGGAGTCCTCGTTGGAGAAGGGCGACGCCGCGCCGCCGCTGTTCCCGTCGAAGCGCCCGTTGTAGAGCGGGTGCGGCACCATGGTGGGAGGGAAGTAGGTGTTGGCGGAGGGAGAGGATCGTGCCGACGCTGGAAGACTTTGACCGTTGTCGCGAACCGCCATGGAGCGGGGGCCGCGCACCGAATCCGTCACTTTCGAGCGCTTCTTGCGAGGGGAACCGCTGAAAAGAGAGGTTTTGATAGGTAATTGACAAAAATTTGTACCTTAGTATAATAAACAAGTTAAAAGAAGTCCTTGGCATGATCTTTCTAAAGATGGGGTAAGAGGGGACCCAGAGACAACCGTTAAAAAACAAGGAGAAAAAAATAAAAAATTGAAAAACGCAACAAATAAAATAAAAATTTTTTGGTCTGTCAATAAAAAAAGCTTGTAATTTTCGACTGGTCGCATCAATAATCTACCGGACGACGTCTTAAGTTAAAATCAATTAGTACCAAGCCTTACAAGCCATTAAAATTTATATCAACTGCTTTATTGAAGGAAAACAACCCAAAAAACTTTGAATCTTTATATTTCGGCCGTTTTCTAAAACTCCCAAATAGCCAATGTCTCTAAAATATTGAAAAATACTCCCTTTGCCTACTGGTCCGTTAGTAAAGTCGCTAGAGAGATTTCAGCGACGTGCACTGTGAGAAAACAAAAGTTTACTTCGCACTGTGCAATTTCTTGCTTTTTGCACCGTGCAATAGGCTTTTTTCGGATATCGCTCGCACTCGGACTTTTTTGCACAGTGCAAACACTAAAACTCACTCCAGCAACTTTCCGGACGGACTAGTACCTATACCTTGCCTTTCTATACCTTAAAAATTCCAAAAACTTCAACTTACTCCTCATTCTTCACCCTGTTCATTTGATGGTTCAGGAATCCATTCAAATTGGCGAAAGCGGGCTGATTCGGGAAGATCCCGCCATTCTGCATCTTGGCCATTGCGATGGCCGGGTTGGGGAAGCTCATTCCGTTCGCGGCGCTGGACGTCGCCTGACTCAGCGAGTTCAACGGATTCGCCAACGCCATCAGCGGATTGCCCGCGTTGTAGGGCATATTCATCGGGTTGAACATGGGATTCAGGTTGAAGGGGAGGCGATTCTGTTGCATCGACTCTTGTTTCTGCTTCTCCAGCTGCTGCTGTCGGATCTGTTGGATTTGGCGCGCCTGCTGCAAGATTTTCTCCATCTCATTGGCGTTGAAGTTGGCGATGACCTTCTCGAAGGAGTTCTGCACCGAGTTGAGGAGCTCGTCTTTTAGGGCTTGCGTGAATTTGCCCAACATTCGAACGCAGAGCTCCTTTTGCAGCTCCGAGTCCTGCTGATTGCCGAGGGCGGTGTAGATGCGTTTTTGGGCTTCGACGAACTCTCGGAACTTGTTCATGTTCATGTTGTTGGCTTGCGCGGCCAAGTGCGCGGCCGCCATCCCGAAATTGAAGTCGGCGGGGTTTCCGTTTGTTGAATTTTGCGCTGATTGATTGGAAGAGCAGCGTTTCTCTTCCTTAATGTCGTCATCGGAATCTAAAAACAGAAATTTAGATTTTGAAATTGATTTTTTTGGTGTTTTACAAAAATTGCGGGTATCTCAAGGGTATGGAATAAAATTTTTATTTTATCTCGAGTAGATATTCCAAACAGGCCATGGTATAATCCCTGAAAAAATTTAACTCTTGCAATGCCGAGATATTCAGAAGTCATTACGAGAGAGTACGTAAAATGTGGAGAGTCGGCGAGACAATGACATTTTTTGGCTATAACTTTTTGTATTGCCTTTTACGGAAACTGCTGTTTTGTGCAAACATGTTGTACATGTATACCTCACTATTAAGAAATTGTGACAAATTCAGCCAAAAAATGGAAAAAAAAATCATTTTTTGCCCACTTTTGATCGAAAATCCCTAAAAAACCTTGGTATAACCCCTAGAAGCTCCTAATCTGATTTAAGACAATTTTTTTGTCCGATTATTATTCTTTTTCCAAAATATTCCACAAAATGACCCATTAACTCACCCTGATTATCCTGAGGTTCCTCTTCATCGATCACCGGAGGTCCGTCGTCAAAGTCATCGCCCTCGTTCTCCTCCACGACCATATTCCTTTGCGGATGGAACCTTTTTCGTTTGGACGATGAACTGGACATAGCCGAGTGCCTCTCACTATTGTTGGTCTCTGCTTTTGTGGGGACTTCTTGGCTCTCGACGGAGTCGTTGTTCTTCTCCGAGATTTCGTAATCCTCCAGTGATTCGAGGTCCTGGAAATGGATTTATAGTAAGTTTAGCGTAATTTGAAACTTGAATTTTGATTTTAAAAGGGTTTCTTGAGATTTTTAAACCTTATAAAGCCTTAATAGAGTCTTATGGGTCAAGAATCCGAGGGTTACTTACATTTTGCTCCTCGTTATTTCCTCCATCATCTTCGGGTTCGTTTTTGAAGCCCTCGCTGAAGTCGGGTGAGCCATCCTTCTTGTTTTTCTGCTGAAACAAAACAATCAATGGCTAAAAGGCATATCTTATTTTTCAACGTGTCTAGAACTTCCTTACAATCAACTCGTTCCGTGCCATCAATGCCGCAAAGATGTTTTCGTTTTGTCCTTGACCAGGGCTGCTGAACAGGCTGGACAACCCGTTTGCGGGGAAACTATTGGCTTGAGAGAACTGCATCACGGGTGATGGGGGGATCGGACCGCCTGAGGACATCTAAAATTGAATTTTTTTTGTGATCGCGAAGTAAAATACGTTGCGATCGCGACACAAATTATTAAAAAATGAAAAAGTTGCCTTTTTAAGCGATATGACATAAAACGAAATGTCAAAAAGTAATTGTAAAGAAGGGTTATGGCCTACAAATTGCATTAACGACGTCCAGCCAAAGTTTCAGCCAGTTTCAAGGCGATTCAAACGATCCAACCCCCTTTTTCAAGTCTCTGATGAACCTCTTGCCCTTCTCAACCCTTGAATAAGCCGAAAAAAACTCGCCGGGTCACAGAAACCACTCATCGCTTCATTGTTCATCCCCTCCTAATACCATCTTCCTTCGACACGCACCAATGATGGGCGCTTCCGCCGAGAACATAAGCCGCCCGCTGCGGAAGAAAAGGCGTACATGGAGAGTGGCGGTTTTGCATATATTTAAGCACGATCGTCTTGCCCGAGTCGTTCAGTTCGCGACAAATTTCGTCAAGAGGAGCGTCGGGAGAGTGGGAAGACGAGGATTAGGCGAGAGAGTGGGGGCCTGCCGATTGATCATAAGATCGGAGAAAGAACCGAGCAAGGGTTTTGAAATGGATACTGGAGGAGTGATAAACAAGTGGGGCGAAGGTTTTGGGAGAAGTAGTGCGGCTTCTGTATAAAGAATCACAAGAAATCAATAATTTAGGGAACTAAGGCAGCGCTTGTGTATGAAGATGCAAAGACTAGTCCTTTTTGTAGATGATAAAGTCATCATAAGCGAATTTAGGTCAAGTAAGGCAAGGTAGGCCCATTTCTCGTAATATGAGTAAATATTCGATCTACACTTTGGTCCTGTCGTCAAAAAACAAAACTTATATCAGAAATGTGAGTCATCGACTCATAGAAGTCTGAAAACCTACTTTATGTGTGATAAACAAAAGTCTGAAGACACGAGACGCTGCAAAGTGGAAGAAAAAGCTTTTCTGAAGATTTTAGAAACCGTTTTGCCCTATGTCAGCACCAATAAAATCAATAACTATTCAAAATCTTGAAAGATACTCATCAAGTCTTCCAAATCTCAAATCCCCACATTCTTCCGTTACCGTATCCGCTCGCGCACCGCTACCTTCCTCGTCATCCACCTCGCTGGCGAAAATGAGGTCCGCCACGGAGCTGATCGAAGGCAGCGGAATGAAACGAGAGCACCGAAGGCGCTGATCTTTTCATGAGTTCTTCCGTTAGAGACGGTCTTCTCTCTCGGTGCGTCCAACCGAGACCAAGGCCTCTCGCTCTCGCATCTCGCGGACTCGTTTCTCGATTCAGGTGGAGCGTGAGAAGACCGCCTTCTTCTCGATTGGCTGTCGCCGTTAGCCGGAAGAGATGTGGGGGGATGTGCAGGTAATGGGGCCCCGCTTCACGGGTAATAATCGCTGTCTACTGGATTGAACTTGGAGCGCAGAGATAGTAGAAGAAAATACGAGGCTTTAGAAGGCCTTTTAAGGTAGTTTAAGTCTATAGACATCCACCAGACTTTGGAATAAGCAGAAGTGACTTTTTTAAATCCAAGAAAAGATGATAGATTGGTTATCATGAAGAATAAGTTGTAATAAAGTAGTCCACGACGAGTAGTAGACAAAAGACGATAGGCTGAAAAAAAATCAATCGTTTTTTAGCTGTTTTAACGCCTATTTTAGCCGTAACCTGTCCTTAGAAGCAGACGATAAATGCTAAAACCATTTATCGTCTAAAGCTTTCCCTTTTAAGGCCTTGCTGCAACGACTGGTCACCAAGCTGACTACTCCTAGTCCTAGTTTCAGCCTGCTTACCAAATCTTTCCCCAACTTTTCTTTTCGCCCCAATACAGTCTCTCCCAAAGCCCCCTCTTCATTCCTTTTCCGGTTATACTCATAACTCTTCCCGCAAATCCCAACTCCTCGCTTCTCGCCAATTATTCCGTTTTTTTACTACCTGTTTATTCTGGTATTACTCTCGAGGGCGCTCTTTTTATGATCTTCAGCCCTATAACGATCTTCCACTCGTCTAATCCAGCCCACCAGCGGATCCGATCGCTTTCGCGGTGCGAGAGGGAAGAGGGAGGGCTGCTCATCGCGTTCCTCTCGTCTAATATGGGTGTTGTACTTTGTTGATCGAAAAGATATTGGGGGATAACTTAGATTCGAAATGACTAGAGAGGATGGAACAAAAATTTTGAAAAAGTGGGGTAAAGGGGACCAAAATTGAAATTCAAAGGAAATGAGAGCATTTTTAAAAAAATGTAAAATACGGGAGAACAAGTCTTATGATGAATTTCAAAAATGAGTGTAACAACAGTAACCCACATTTTAGTCACTTTGTCATCAAAGAAAATCAAAGAATTTTTTGCAAACGGGCTAAACTGCAGAAAAAACATTATTATCCACTTGTCAAATTGTTTGCAAGCTTTGCAAATTTTTCGAAACCAAGACCGGCTTTAAAAACCCTAATTCGGAACTTGAACCGAGATTAGTTGCATGGCAATATTGTTTGCCGCCGATAATCCAATACGTGATTAGCAGAAAGTACAGATAAGTGGTTTTTTGTGTATAGCCTGAGGGGTGATGTGAGAAAATTCGTAAATTCAATGTTACAAATGCGATCTCTGACTAATTTGAAGTTTACATTAGATTTTTAGGCAACTGATGACAAGAGGATTATGAGATTTGATATCAAAGATATAGTCTAAAGTACAAGAAACACAGTTTTATTCATCATCAGCTTTAAACAAACTTCCCAAGTCAGCGAATTTAATAATCTCTCAAAAAAAGGCGGGTACTGTAGCCGCCACGACGGCGTCTCACCGATGCGAAAGGAAGATATGTTGTCTAAGTCCCCCAATTTCTATGGCCACACCAAGCACTTTCCGGTTTTTATTCATTCTCAGAAAGTTTTCCCCCTTTTTCCTACGTTTTTTATATCGGAGACGGCCCAATGGCGGAGAAAAAACATATCATCTTCTGGGTTGGAGGATGAAGAAGAAGGAGAACTTTCTGACTCAGAAAAGACTAGAAGGGGGTCACGGAGAGATTAAAACAGTAAATTTTAGAGCGTCCTTCGAAGATTTTGAAGAAAAATGAAGGCGTACTGTAACAAGAGTGGACTCAGAGGAGGTTACTGTAAAAAGAGTGGGCTAAGTAGATACTCTCGAAAATCTAAAGATCAGATCTTTGAATCTAGCCATCTTCAAGTTGTTGAAAATGCATTGGCAAATTCAAGAAGCACAATATAAAATTTGGGAAATTTAAGAGGGTTCTTGGAAGATATATCTAAAAAAAACAGATGATACTGCAAAAACATGGGCACCGGAAGCTCATTTAATAAACTTCACAGCCATTTCTATGACGCTAGATGTTCTGCTGGCCAAAGAATTGCCTAGACTGATCAAAAGTTGCCAAAAATTTCAAAAATGGAATTCTCAAGAGCTTATAAATGATTTTGGAAAAAAACGCGGTCATCCTTTAAAAAGGACCACCTTACAAGTTACCCCAATAATTTTCAAGGTCCTGAAACTGAACATACCCTATTCTTTCGCTGTCAAATAGCCGAGCCAGCTCAAAAAGGCGTAAACAAAACTTTTATCCGTTAAATTGGAAAGAAAAATTAAATTACACACAACAAAGCCACTCGACGCATATTGCCTTGGAACCACTGATAGCTAATACAATGACAACTCATATACAACAATTCAAGGAGCGATTTAGCCATCCGACTGATTGCTCAACCCAATAAAACTCATTACTTTTTCTTTCCAAACAAAAAATCCGAACAGTCTCAATTTCTTTTCGATTCTTTTCTCTGTTCGAAAACGGTCGCCATAAGAAATGGGGAGACAACTTGGGGGCTTTAAAACAAGAATCGGAGAAGGGTTCGGTAATTTGCATAAAAACGAAGGAAACAACAGAACTAAATAAGTGGCAAAAACTGAGCAAAAGGAAATATTCAAATTCTAACCTTTAGGGAAAGTTAGAGGTCGGCAAAGATTTTTGAATAATGTAAAATTACTGTAGAGATAAAGGAAGTGACAATTTGCTTTGATCAAGGTGTTCTGATACTTGAAATGGCCGAAAAAGAGCGATTTGAGTAGTTATCAGTAAAACTTTTGAGCTAAATCGAATCAACGACCTTTATTAATGAGCCAACGCTAAAATACATAAATTTTTGGAGTTGGCGCTATTTTCTGTACCATCAAAACGCACTATATCTTTGATTTTTTGTTTGAAAATTCTTTTTTTTCGCTTTTTAGCCTCAAAAAATCCGGTTATAATAGCAATCTCCAGATGGCTATGTCGCAATGAACCTATAAATAAGAAAAGTCCAGATTGAAACCCACCGTCCTCTTTAACAAGACAAAAAATGCACGGAATAAGCAAAGAGAGGACCGCCGAAGGAGGCCGGCCGCCTTAGACGCCGAGATTGGCTGAAATTCGACTCCGCCCCCTTCCTTTTCGTTTTCTTAAGGCTCCGAAATGCGCGTTGAGACGGGGTAGGAGAAAATTTTCTCTCTTGATACTGTAGCTTGACGAGCAAGAACTTAAGGGGAAAACAAGGGAAATAAACGGAAATTTTGCCAAATCAATCAAAAATAGACAGTATAATGAAGGCGTAGATAAAAATTTCGAATTGAATCGAGCACTGACGCAAAATGAGGCTCTTTCATCACAAAGATTGGACGTTTCCGCTCCAAAGCCCGTACAAATCGTATCTTGGGCAATTCTCGACCCCTCCACCAAAGATTAACGATTCTCGAAATTCGCAGGGACTAAGGCAAGTAATCGTGTGTCTTATGCACATACAAGTGCCGACGTCAGCGGCGTCAAAGTACCGCGGAGCCGGTGGTTCGTCGGGATTTACAATTTTGCACTCTACTTTGTCATCAGAATTTTCATTCAAAAATAGTGAAAATTGGCCCTCTAGAACGTGCATCTCGGAAAGAAAATGTCGCCAAATGCCTGAGGCGCGAGAAAGAGGAGCTACGACTTCTTACCGCCCTCCAAGAAAATATGACACCCATGAAATTCAAGTGCCTCGTCTTTTGGGCAAATTGAAAAAAAATTGTGTCCTCAAACAGGTGGTCGGCAAGATGGGCGGCTCCTTTGCGCCTTTCCCTTTTTTGTTTCCATTTTCTTTTACTAATTTGGCCGCGCTGATCTGCTAAATCGGAGGGCACGCTAATTGCCGGTGAGCTGGGGCCAAGGAAGGGCTGAGGATGCAAAAATTGGCGGAATGAGGAAGATCTAAGGCTCCAAAACCGAGAAAATTGGTCTTTCTGGATTCAGGGCCTTCGAAAATCATTGTAGATAAATTTAACGACATCTCCAAGGCGTCAGAAGATTTTTATGTTCATATTTCAACTAAAAAAGAGATTGACTTGATCATTTGGAGATTAACAGCTTTTGAACCGTCTAAAATAAGGTGCTCACTACCCTATTTTGTCTTCAAATCTTCTGACGTCTCCTCTTTTTTTCGAATAATCAGCAACAATAACTGCTGTTCTTTGTTTCCATCGAATTCTGCCCTTTGCGCCGGAAACACCACCCGTCATTTGGAAGGGCCCCGCGGAGACTACAACAACCTCCTCAACTGCACTGTAAACCATCTCGAAAGGGGCAATTACCACGCAAAAGACAGCGGCGCTATTAGCGATTAGCGTCTCAACCCGCGAGGGCCGTCCAATTAAGGTGCTTGAAAGCCGAGACGTTCCCCCACCGGCCCTGAGGGATTCGAGGGGCCGTAATTGACGACGGAATTTATTGCCTTGGCCATCTGTGGCATTTCTTAAGCGTCAAATTCCGTGGGGCCGGGAAAACTTTTGGCGGTCTTAATAAGGGTAAGGCCCCTTTAATGGGCGCGATGGGGGTCTTGGGTAAATGAGTCCGTCGAGAAAACCGAGGGCCATGTGAGAGTCGGCTTCGAGAAAGAAATTGGAAGATCCGGAAGCTAGAGCGGCTTGAGGCGATGAGATGGCTGAGAAAGCGAAGAAAATACAGTTTAACGGGCGCTACAAGTCAGAAGAGTTAGATTGTGGCTTTTCCTCAAAGTTAAAAAAGTTTGAGGTCAATTTAATGAAGATAGCGATGAAATAAATATGTTGTTATAGACGGATATTGTCTTTCAAA
>CM046355.1:10718124-10775027 GCA_025436335.1 Bursaphelenchus mucronatus
TTTCTGAGATTATGGTGTTGAGATTTTGGGCTCTGGCTGAGATATCGAGGTTTTTTGAGCAAAAAATTAGGTTTTTATAGGAAAAGTCCGAAAAATAAGATTTTTGGATTTTTAACGAAGCTATTTTGATGTGAATTAAATTTGGGAGGATGTCGACCTTTTTCCTAACGTTAGAACAGTATATTAATTAGCAGTATCATGTGTAATATCAAAAATTATATTATACTTGACTGTCTTTGTCATTTTCCTCTAAAATAGCTTACTATAATGTCAATTTCAGATCCTATTTGTCACCCCAGGTGGCGGTGTCTTCAACGTCGACCGAGAAATGGTCAATCTCACCAAACAAAGAATCATTGACATGGGAATTTCACTGGATATTGTCTGTCTAGGAGAACAACCCTACATGCCGTGCCTCTTTTTGTTTTCAAATCCAAGGTGAACCCCCTGGTCGAAGACTATTTTATTCCTCATTGGATGAACTACTCGTACTTTCGAATGCCCCATAAAACCAGCATCATGGTCAAGTTCAAAACGAGGATCAATTTTCCAATAGCACTTTTGAGTGTAAGTTTTTGGTAGTGGCGGTTTGAAAAATATTATTGGTTTATCTCTTTTTGGTGTTTTTGCAATTTTTGGAACCTCAAATTTTGAATTTCGCGGTAAATTACGACGTGTGCTTTTGTGGGATAGTGGTAGGGTTTTGGAGTCCTGGTCGAAAAGTCGCAGGTTCGAATCTCACTGCCGGAAAAAGATAAAATTGGTAAAAATTTTGATTTCAATGAAAGTAAAAGGGATTTTTATAACCTGTTTGATAGAATTTGCCTTGTTTTAGATATTAGAAATTTTATTTTTGCCGTTAAAAAGCATTTTTTGTTTTTCTCCATATTTAAACCCAGAAATTCAATTTCAGAACCGTCCCAGTGGCCTTGCCATGACCCTAGATGTAACAATCCCGAATCAGAATGCGAATTGTATGATATGTATGCGCTGAGACATTTTTCGATGGATGAAAATGCATCAAACTCAAAATTGTCGGATTTTTGCAAACAATTGGGAGTCCAATTACCAAAGGAATCTCCAGCGATCGTTGTAAGTAGCAAAAAACGGTCTGAAGATTTTGTTAAGGACGCTAATGGAATCCATCACGCCTGATCATGTCGCAGAGTACGTAAAATCGCTGGAACCGGCGGCGAATAGTAGTTTTTGATGATTTTTTAGAAATTTTAAGTATAAAATGGAAATGACATGAGGGAATTGGCGGAAAATTTGGCAGTAGTTCTGTGATGACGTGGTTGGATATGCCTAAAATTTTGTTGTGCGATTTTAAGAATGGGTTAAGAAATTGAGATTTTTTAGTCTAAAAATGGGGTTTTCTGAGAAAAATGTTTAAAATTGAAGATTTTCGGGCTTTTAACTGTCGAAAACTGAATTTGTATGGTGTTCAGCGACGTAAAATTTATTTTTCAGCCGTTTTATATCAATATTTATTTATTAATTTGCCAAAAATTAAACTTTTTCTCTTTTTTCAGGTCGAAAACCCCTCAGTTCGGATTCCAGAGCTTTGATTAACCCCTTTCGACCAGAAGAATTTATCGTCAGAATTACCGCGAATAGAAGACGATGGATCCATGTTTTCCCAGTGGACAGGCTGGAAGAGCCAAGCTGGCTCATCATTATGTGGTCGGCAAATCAACTGTTCATGTGCTACAGACAGTAGAACCGGTGAGGAATTTTGAGATTTTTTGGTCGAAAAATGAATTTTTTTGAAAATTTGGTTGTTTGTTGAGTTTTTGGTCGATAAATTTTTTTGACGATAAAAAAAGTTTCTGAGTGGTGAAAAAAATTTTTTTTGGTCGGTAAAAATTTTTGGTCTATGCAATTTTTTGGTCGATAAAAAAAATTTTTTTTGAAAAATTATTTTTCGTGTTTTAGGAGCCCTCCCCTCAGCAAACCCAATCCCCAGCAATCGTCAACAATTCCCCTGCCCGAAGACCCCCTCTCCCCAGGGCCAACCCCAAGAAGGCGGTTATAATGAGAACAAAGTGACTGGCTTAGGAGCAAAAGGAAAACCACGGTATGGGCATGGGGTTCCACCGGAGAAGAGAAATGGAACCCGGACATGGAAATTGGAATGGATTGGAAGAGTTTGGTGAGGTCGGGATTGCTGCCCATTACGACTGATTTTTTCCCGGATGCACGGTCACTGAATGATTATCATTTGACGGTAAGTTGTAATGAATTACTACGGTGTTTCAAAAGTGCGTAGACTTTTTGTCGCGGGCCGCACAGTCCACATTTTTTACAGTGCATTTGACCTTTTGCACTGTGCAACGGTGCGAAATGTTTCAAAATGGCCCGCGCACCGTGCAAAACGAGGCAAAATGCACTGTGCGGCGCGACAAGAGGCGGAAGAAAGTCTACGCACGTTTGAAATACCGTAGTGGTGATTTTGTAATTAAAAAAATATTTTTTTTTGGAATTTTTTGTCGAAAAAATTGAAAAAATTTTTGAAAAATTTGAAGTCAAAAAAAATTTTTATTTTTTTTCTCAATACAAAATTAAATTTTAGGAGCATCCAGTACTAATCGACTACGAAGATTTGAAAAAATGGGTTCCCCAGAGGTGAGTCGGCCAGTAACAGAGCCCATCTCGAAAATTTACTGTTTGAACAACTGATTAGACAAAGGCTTCAAAGAGGATATCAAATTGTGTTGTTGCCAAGGAAATGATCCATACGGCTATTCAGTAAGTTGGAGTTGAAATGCAAAATAATAAAAAAAAATATTTTTTTAATTATAAAAATTTTTTTTTTTATATTTTTTACAAGGGAAGTATTTACTATAAGCGCGACGCTCAGATTTTTTAAAATTTTGCATGCACGTCAGGGATAGACCGCTTATCGATTCCTGAAAATTTTAGCTCGCGCTTTGCAAGAGCAACCGAGATATCCAACGATCTTTGCGGTCGAGAAAGCACAGAAAACGTGGAAAGCGGTCAGAGAGGAAAGAGTTTTTAGCCATAGCTTTGCCAGTTTTGTGCCGAAAAAATAATTTTTTGTAGAAGCATTACCCTCTATGGTGGAAATAGGCACGAAACCTTTCATACCGAAATTTGCAAAAAAGTGCCACATTTTCGCCAATTTTCGATCTAAAAATCTCGGTCCTTTCTGCACAGTGCGAGCTAGGAGTCTCGAAAATGTCTTAGAAAAAATGTTGCAAAATTTGTGACAAGTTTCATCAAAATCTGAGTGACTTGGGGTACTTCTGTTAAAATTTTTTTCAAGTCGAAAAAAATATTTTTTATTAAAAAAAAAATTTGACCATTTTTTTGAAAAATCGCGAAATTTTCAGGAAAGTCCTCCCCGAGCGCCCCCATCAGACCGTCCTCCGCGAATGCTCCCTGAGCTTCAACCAGATTTACCATCGCATTTCCCTAATCGCAGATGATCCCCATTACTTTTGATCCAACAATTCGTCCCCAAGTCGACGATGGCTGATGAAGTCGCGCAAAAATTGGCCGGGTCTCGCGATACAATTACTATTTCCAAGTGCCGGATGATGTGAACTACACTGCCAGTCAGACTGCATTCAAGCATCACAACTTGGACAAGTTGAATTGGAGTTATTTGGACGCGGAGCTACAAGGAAGGACGAACGCTGGATTGTATAGAGACGATATGAAATGTTTCTCGTCTAGGTAAGGGATATGTTCGAAAACAATGTTAAAAATTAGTTTTTTTTTGCAAATCACGATTCTTTGTTTTTTGGGAGTAAAAAATTTGGCTTATGTATATGGCCAACTGGGACTGATGCGAGAACAACGAATCGATTTCCACCGGGATGCTCTTCGAAACGAATTTGCATTGATCTTTTTCCGTGCAATTTTTGCACACTTCCACAAAGAATCGGGTTTGGCTTTCGGCTTCTCGGAGGTCGCGATTAATCGACTCGGTGACAATAAAATAAAAGTAAAACCCACACATAAATTTGGGTTCGTTCTGGTCCACTAAGCCTTTTAGAGCATTACTTTGCACTGTGAGAAAACAAAAGTTCACTTTGCACTGTGCAATTTCTTGCTTTTTGCACCGTGCAATAGGCTTTTTTCGGCTGTCGCTCGCACCCTCAATTTTTTGCACAGTTAAAAATCACTCCAGCGACTTTTCGGACGGACTAGTAAAATCCAAACATAAATTTGGGTTCGTTCTGGTCCACTGAGCCTTTTAGAGCAGCATCAATGTCTTCTCGGTCATTGTGGAAACAAAGAACCAGCCGGATTTTGTTCGTTTGACCATTTTTTGAACAAATTTTAGGGCAATTTCTTGGGATTCGAGGCCTTCTACCGTTTCGGTGAGCCATTGGACAAAGTGAAAAGAGATGAAAAAAGTTTTAGGGAGGGAGGGTGTACCTGAAAAATTTATTTTAGACTTTTGAAAAAATTTCAAATTCAAATTTTTTTCAAAAACTAAAAAATTTTGGAAATCCATTTAAAAAATATTTCTAGATTCCTTGTTGTCCCTGAATCCTCCGTCTTCTCAGAAAGAATTGCAATCGTCGGCCATGCCGACATTTACGAGCAATTTGATTCAATCGAAATGGAAAAGAATTTTATCCGCTTCCTGGAAGCCGTAAATCTCATCCGAAGCCAGGTCCAAAATCCGGCATATAAAACCTCATACACCCCAACACCTCATCCAACCTCCAAGAGCTTCGAATTCGGACCCAGAGCAGAACCACCGGCCAAAAAAGCCAGCACCGGCAGCAGTAAATCAATATCAGCCATGCCCGAAACAGAGATGATCCCAAAAATTGGGTTGGATGAGGAGAATGTGATGAGAGAATGGAGAAAACGATGCGATACGACTCCGTTGTTGAGTAGTATTGGAAGAAAAGGTAGGAAATGGACTTTTTGGGGTTTTTATATTGATTTAGGTGATTTTACGGCTTTTTGACGGGTTTGAAAATTTTTTTTTGAAAAATTATGTTTTGTTGTGGAAATTATGTTTTATGCCTAAAATAGATTACAAGATTTTTTTTGATTTTTGAAAAAAAATTTTGAATTTGTAAATTGAAAAGAGTTTTTTTTTGAATTTTAGTATAAAGATTATTTTCAGGCACTCCCTCCCTCCCAAACACTCTGTTCATCTCTTTTGACTTTGTCCAATGGCTCACCGAGACGGTAGAAGGCCTCGAGTCACGAGAAATTGCCCTAAAATTTGCTCAAAAAATGGTCAAAACGAACAAAATCCGGCTGGTTCATTGTTTCCACAATGACCGAGAAGACATTGATGCTCTCAAAGGCTCAGTGGACCAGAACGAACCCAAATTTATGTTTGGGTTTTACTTTTATTTGATCGTCACCGAGTCGATTAATCGCGACCTCCGAGAAGCCGAAAGCCAAACCCGATTCTTTGTGGAAGTGTGCAAAATTGCACGGAAAAAGATCAATGCAAGTTCGTTTCGAAGAGCATCCCGGTGGAAATTGATTCGTTGTTCTCGCATCAGTCCCAGTTGGCCACATACAGCGTGCGACATCCGGAAAGCCAGTTTGTCGACTTTGGAAGGGTAAGATTATATTGATTTTGGCGAAAAGTGAAGTGAATTGATGTTTTCGGGAAGCGATGAAACTATTGTTGTTGCCTTTTGGTGATATGGATCGATTTTTGAGGGATTTGCGATTGGCTGGGATTTTTTTACTTTGAGTAAGGGGGGACCAAGGGAAATTTTTAAAATTTTATTCTATAATTGTCATTTTTGGTGATATAAAGATTTAAGAATGAATTCAGATATAACATCATGTCTGATAAGCATAAAAATTGTTGATGAGAAAAAGTAGGACAAGAGGAGACCAAATTTTATTTTTTTATTTAATTGCCTTGGTCCCCCTTTAACAATTTTTTTAGTGTTTTTGAAGAAAAAGGTTTAAAATTATGCCTTTAATAAGATTTATCTAGACGAGTATTGCCTAAAAATAATTTTTTTAACCAAAGTTTGCTATAACGATAAAAATTTTTAATCTTTAAATTTTTAAAAATAAATTTAAATTTTATTTTTGGCCACAAAAATGAATTTTAAATTTTATTCATTCAATTTCAGATCTTCTACGAGCGTTCTTTTACCCCCTACAAAGCCTATGAAATCTGGGTGAAATGGTTTATGGCCAACTCCCAAAAAGTTTCGGATTTGATCCGAAAACAATGGCTTCGGCACGCGCAACGCCTCCAATTCCACATTTTCCCGGTCCCGGAAGACGCGTTCGCCGAACCGACCAACTTTTTGTCGTCCCCGCTGCGATGCCCGATCTTTGTGGACCTGCGCACGGACCTGATCCCCGAGAACATTTTCCACGAAGTTATCCGCGCAATTTTGGTGGCATTCGGCTTTACGTTGATGAATTGTCAAGTGCACAAAGATCGGGAAAGATTGAAGAATATCCATGGGAATGAAATCGAGCCGACGGTACAATATGTCCATCTCAGTGGAGGGATGTTCGTCAAATTTGATCCACAAACAAGAAAGTTTATGTGGGCCTGGAATCACATGCTGAGTCATCGATACAGAGCTTCGTAGGTTTTTTTGGTGGTTTTTTTGGAAATTTTGATATTTTTGATGTTTTTTGATCAGAAAATTGACAGAAAAGTAGATAAGACCGAATTTTTGGTGATTTTTTGTGCAAAAAGTTTTATGCCTACCGTAGATGGTAATGTCCCACTAAAAATCAATTTTTTTCTGCACGGAACTGGCAAAAATATGGCCAAAAAGGGTTTTTCTCTGTGACCGCTCTCCGCGAATCGCGTGCTCTCTCGGCCGATCGTTGAATATCGCGGTTGTTCTTGCATAGCTCGAGCTAAAATTCTGAAGAATTAATTTATGGCGTACATTGATTATCTATGCAGAATTTTAGACAAATCTGCCCTTCAAATTTCGAGAAATTTGAATTTTTGCAAAAAAAATTTTTTTTTTGAATTTATTTTCAAAATCCAATAAAAATCAAAATTTTTCAGCTGGTGCACCGAACAATTTTTGGATTTCCTCCTGAAGGATTTCCGATTTTTCTGCGCGAATAATGACGAAAGGTTGACCAATTTTTTGCAATCAAAATTCATCGAAAAGAAAAAGATGGACGAAGTGGCCGGAATTGACTTGGACACGATAAAACCGACCGCACCCACACTCATCTTGCCCCATTCACCGCAACCACAGCAAACCACGATCTTACACCATCCAAATCTGCATCTACATATGTGAATTGTTGGAAAGGTGGGTTTGAAATTTTGATTTTTTAGGAATGTATCACGTATTTTACAAATTTTAAAGTTTTAATGTTTTATTTTCAATGAGATCGTATCAAAAATCAAAAAATTATATACATTATTGCAAGTACAATATGAGATTTTTTTGTCGAAAAGATTTTTTGGTCGAAAATTGTTTTTTGATCCAAAAAATTGTTATACACAGATTCCACTGCGAACAGATGAGATTACAACTTCTAAAATTACAATTTGCACAATTCCCGATGCTCCTGGAACGAATTGACAATATTCTTTTCCAGCGCTCCGAAAAATTGATTGAATTCGCAAATCTGCGCCGTACAGCCGGGTATGTCCAAGACTACGGCGTCCTCCACATACGATTGGTTGCGATACAGGACCTGAAATTGGAATAAATAGAATATGAGTTATGAAATGGAGTTATAATACTTATTGTGTTTTGAAGTCTGAACTTGGAGAAAATTTGAGAATTTGCATTGTTTTAGGTCTACACAGTAAGGAAATGTCTGTTTTAGTTAGAAAAAGTTGTAGAATTTGCGGGAGGGGATCAAGAAAAGTTTTTGGAAGGTGTGGTAAGAGGGGACCAATTTGAAATTTTGAATTTTTTTGGGAAAAATTAAAGAAAGGGGTTAATAAAAGAATGCCAACAGCACTTATTTTCTTGCGACAGAATTTTCTTGCGTATTTTACAAATTATAAAAAAAATTCAAAAAGTTGTCTTTGGTCCCCCCCTCACTGTTTTTTGATTTTTTCGGAGATTTCGTCGATTGATTTTTTTGGTCCCATCTTGTCATACCCTCTGTTGTGGACCCTGGTTATATACTTATAGCCGTCTCTTGCCAAAGTTTCCTCTTTGTCCCATGAAATTGCCAAAAAAAATTTTTGGTCCCGTCTTACCCTACCCTTCTTTACACCTTATCATGCGTTTCTAGAAATTTTGTAGACCCCTTTTACTTACCTTAACATAGTATGTCGGTTGATGTGGGCCCTCCGGGTCTTTCCACAACTCAAAAGAAATGGCCGCGGCATACGGTGTCAACTTCTCATCGGATGCGTTGATACTGTACAAAAGCGAAGTCAATGTGGCATCATGCTGAAATTTAAAATTGTACAGTCTTGATCTTTAACGGGTTTTTTGATTTTTCATTTTCCAACCTTTTTTATTGTTGCGTGTTGGTTCGTTATATACGAGTACATAGAGGAAGATAAAGAGATTTTTTGAGTGAGAAGATGATTATGATTTGCCTTAATGGCTGTTATTAGGTAAAACACGATCTGAACAGCTGGTGCTCAACGTTTTTGCCTAAATTTGGTTATGAGACGGACATAAAATGTTATTTTTTGCTAAAATAAGGTCCAAAAAGGGCAAAAAATGTCGTTTTTGACAAGAAAAACATTGGCAATTGCCGGAAACTGTCTGTTTTATTGTGGAATAGATCGGCCATTTGCCGGAATATATGTTTTTTCCCCGTAAACTGCAAATGATGACTTTCAAAAGTTTAGAAATGCTTACCGAGGAATACAACATCAATTTTGGATTTGCTTTTCCGTTTGTGTTGTTCTTCATGAACTCCATAATCTGCCCCAACAAGTATCCGCTCCGCAATTTCGATTTCTCGGCCGAATTGAACTCTCCAAGTCGCTGAACTCGTTTCAGCTCCAAAACAAACTCATAAACCGTAATAAATTGTCGATTTATTGGGTCAAACACGGTCTCCATTGCCCATGCCGGAAGATCCAGACCATGCGTCGCCTCGCGGAATAGCGAATCGAAGACGTTGTCGATGTTGCTCATATCCACAGGCATTCCGGTCCACTTTGAGAGCTGTTCGAAGGTTGTTGAAAAGGTGGAATTGTAGAGAGCGAAGAGTTTGTCGTTGTCTGCGTCCAAAATTTGATCGTATTTGGGGCAATCCACACTGTTTGGCTTCAAAAGTAGGTCCTGTTTGTAGTCATGGTGGATGTCGATGTTGGTCTGCTCAATTTGCGTCCCCATCAAACCCAGCATCACGTTGTCGGCACTCTCTATCGCACGTTTCTTGCTGGTCGAGCGCATTTGAACTTCTGTCAGGAGATTGGTTGAGTTCAAAAGAGAGAGTTGGTCCATATAACGGAGTCGATAGTAACGGCCGAGATCTTGAGTTTGGGCAGCTCCAACTTTGGTCAGCTGAGACCAACCGTTTGGCCAATGTTCGGAGCCATGCGGATTGTTTGGGTAGGGTTTGGAGGGGGCGCGGTCGCCATGCCGAAAGATGGATTGCACGGAAACCAGCTGGAGATTGGCTTCGATGAGGCCGATGGAGGCTGAGAGTAGAAGCAGATTGAAGAGCATGGCTAATTGACTAGGTCGATTGGCAATAGAACCAGTGAAAATATCCAAATTGATGGTAGAAGTGGATAGAATACTTGAATTTGAATTTAAAGTTCAACACAAATCTCAATCACGATCTAGCTCACCCCTTGACTAACCCTTCGAGAGGGCTGGGCAAGCCGACGTCGTCCAAAACCGACGAACTCACAGGTCCTGTTCGCTTTTATACGTAGCGTAAATTTGTTTGTGAAATTTGTTAGGAACGCCTTCCAAGGAAATTTCAAAGACAATTTGTAGAAGGAACCGTTTTTTGATCGACCTTATCAGTGAGGGCGGTGATCGGAAACGAAAAAGAACTGAGGAAATTTCTGGGAGGGCTTTGTTGAAAGCAGAGGTTGTACATTATAGTTCGTTAGAGGCTGTTCCAAACGGCCGAAGCTATAATCGCTTTCAAATTTGGCCGTAGTTCTTTGAACGCTCCTTTGTGACAGTTTTACGATCCGTTGACAAAAAGGCGAAAAAATTAGATCTACTAGACTCGTATAGTTTGAAATCAAAAGATAACGCGAGAGAGAAAATACTGATGGTTTTGAAGGGAGAGTCACTTGGATACCTTTTGAAACGTCGTTAGAGCCAGAAAAGGAGGTTTTAAAATGGTATCCAAGGTCATATTTTCCCTATCTCCGCGTCAGTTGACTCTGACGTTAAGACTCTTCGAACCTTTTGTCGATTAATGGATCCGTCACTGAAGAAGTCATCAAATCCTTGTTCGTTGCAAAAGAAGCCCAATGTCATGATGGCAAAATCTAGGTTGATACTAGTGTGTCCGGAAAGTCGCTGGAGTGATTTCGGCGACATGCACTGTGCGAAAACAAAAGTTCCCTTTGCACTGTGCAATTTCTTGCTTTCTGCACCGTGCAATAGGCTTCTTTCGGCTGTCGCTGGCACATTGCCTTTTTTGTACAGTGAAAATGCCAAAAATCACTCCGGCGACTTTCCGGACGGACTAGTACAACAACTTGCAATGGACCAAAAATTATTTGTTATAGATGGTTTTCGTTGTACGAAGATATATGTTGGCCTAAACTTGGCTTGTGGTATTGCCTCTGAAATTATTCGTTATAAACAGGTGTTGTAATACACTCTCTAAATTGCTTTGCTTGGACAATCTTGTACTCAAAGAACCTCAAAAGGATTAGTCCCAATCTCCCCAGGTCGCTCCACTTTTTAAAATTGTGCTTCGTTCTCTTATCACGTTGTATAGCACTTTTTACGGACATAAATCACGGTTTGAGGACTCAGAACAACACTTTTCACATGCTTTCCCCCAATTTCATGAACTTTCCAGCTGCTGTCAACGCGCTGAGAATCGCCGACTGTCTCCGAGTGCTGATAAGAGCCGGTGAACTCATCGTTTTGGTGGGTTTTGTCGAAGACACCCGCAGGGTTTTATGTGAAATTCGGCTGGCTAGTGATGTTTGGTATTGCGTAGGGTTGAAGATTACAAGAATTGTCTGTAATCAACCATATTTTAGACGAAAAATTGATTTTTAGGCTGAAATTCGAAAAAAAGTCGGCGTTTTTTAGAACAAAGGGAATTTACAATTCTTTTTTGCTGATTCTTCGGGAAACAAAGTATAATTTTTGAGCCCAAGAACCGTTGACGTTGTAGTCTTTGTTTTTACTCATAATCCGACCGCATTTTCAGACATGCGACCAAAATTGTGCTGATGTTTACACGCTGATTAAAACATTTCCCATAAAAATGGAGATAAGTGTAATTGTAAATATATAATATTTAGCTTCACGTGAACTGTCCACCAGAACTTACGGGTGAAGTATCCGCAAGGAATTTTGAGAGTAATATAGGTTCGCTTCGAATCAAGTTTATCAGAGTAATGCTTTAGCGTCCGAGGTTCAGAATATCTTCGAATTTTGTTTGCGTATTATGGCTGGGCGACGTATAAAACACGAAAAGTTTTAGACAGCCTTTGATTTGCGACTTTTCGTTTGTCTTAAATCGATACTGGGTGGACGAATCGCCGAAACGGCGCGGGAGATGCGCAGGGTTGCCGTGCGCCGTATCCGAATATCCGTATTTTTGGAAAATCTTATGGATTTTTGCCAAAATATACGTATAATATTTAGTATACGTTTCCGTATCAGAAAAGACGATTTGTGGCGTATCCGAATATCAGTATCCGATAAAAAAATACGGATACGAGAATTACTGGTCCTTAGGTCAAACACGTGAAGTCATATCTATGATAAACGAGATGATTACAATGTATCTACTATTTGTAAACAAGAAAAGGGCAATGTTCTTTTCCTCTTCCGTAACTATAATAATAAAACACATGTTACCTTAGCAGTTACCGGAGAAAGGGAAGTCCTTGTATGGCAAGATGATATTTCTTTTAACAAGCAGTTGTCTTGGACTGCTGTGCATGACAGGATTTAGTGGTCACAAGTACTTCCAATTGCCTTGTCGAGGCATCCCGAATACCATAAAGTACCCCACCTAAAATAGGGTTATTTTGAAGTGATAGCGAGATAGTTGCACTTTTGGAAGGAAAAGAGGGAGAGGGTTCCAAGAGTTCCACATTCTCGCTCTCTCTTCAACAGAATCCTATTTTCGGTCAGAGAAAGAGGTATTTTGTGGTATTCAGAATGCCTCGTCAAGGCAATCAGAAGCACTTTTGACTATTGGATCTTGTCCTGCGCTGTATTCCAAGATGGCTGCTTGTTTTAAAATAGGTGGTATCGCTTAATTTCATTAGTGCCGGAAGAGGAAAAGGGCATTTCCCCTTTTTTTTGTTTACATATATAGTAAATATTAGGACATTGTCCTCATGTTTATCATACATAAACAAGATAGATAACATTGTTTATCATTAATCTATGGTTTCAACGCGTGCCCTAAGCACATTTTGATTCCAATGAGTTTGTTTGTTTGCAAGAGAATTCAGCTTGCCGGAATACAACTACACTCGAACCAAACGAACTCCAATACAATAAAATCTCGCTAAAAAACTTCAGAAGTCACAAGAGCGCATTTTAAGCGAAATTGAGCCTCCGTAAAACAAAACCCTCTATGGAGGATGATGTTCTGGTCTATTACGATTTATTGCAAAGGTCGTATTTTACAGCAAAATTATTCTTTATTCAAATAAAGGCAACATTATGATTTTAAGGCACATTAGAGATCAAAAAATGAATTACAATATTAAATTATAGGAAATCTTGCGTGTTAACTTTGACACCAACTCAGCATGGAATATTTTAAAAGTAAATGTCATAAATACGACATTAAATACTCTATTAAATAATTCAAAACTCGTCTCGATGGTAATACGGATCAAGGTCGTATTTTATGGTCCATTTGGCCGGTTGTTCGCATCCGCTCTCAATTTTGTCGTCGGGACAGAGATCGTTGAATGTTGTGGTGGGATCGAACCCTAGAATCTCACGATCTTCGTGGATTCGGTAGGAAAATGTGGAAACATGCGTGCCGATGAAATAACGGGCATGAGCGGCGATCCACTGAAATTTAAGATGATTAAAGTCGTATACAAAACGACAAAAAGTGATCAGTCGGTAAAAAAAATTCAGCGCTTGTCTCTGGCGTATGAGTGAGTAATTTTAGCCTGAAAGTTAAATGGCTAATATAGTAGTTCGTCAGGAAAGTCGCTGGAGTGATTTTTGGTGTTTGCACTCTGCAAAAAGGTCAGGGTGCAAGCGACAGCCGAAGAACGCCTTATTGCACGGTGCAAAAAGCAATATGAACTTTTGTTTTTTCTCATAGTGCATGTCGCTCAAATCACTCCAGCAACTTTACGACGGGCAGTAAGGCAGGTTCAAGCATTAATGTATGCAGTCGAGCCTCTAAATTCGTTTTAGAAGGGTTTCAGTGTACAAAGGCTCATTTTTGCCAAAAATTGACTCTTGGGACGTTTAAAACTGTTTGTTATAGGCAGGTTTTGTTGTACAGGAGTTTGTTGTACAGAGGTTTCATTGTATGCTTCCATATACAGTGGAATCTCTCTACAACAGACTCCCGTACAACGAAATCTGTCTATAATGAACAAATTCAGAGGTCCAAAAACTCAATTTTAGGCCGAAGTGAACCTTTGTACAACCAAGTCTGTTGTGATTGTACAGAGGCTGTATACGATTATTACATGAACTTGCCTTAGCCGCAGATCAAACCTTCAGACTCTTAATTATTCATTCGTACGAGATAAGCGTTCAACTTTTTGGCAGACTGATAACTTTTTTTCGTTTTGTTTACCACCCTCACAATTCATAAAAACCCGGCTTATCGAATTCACAGGTCAAAAAAATTGACTTTATTTTTTGATGAATTCTTTATGACTGCGAGCTTCCGGTGGAAAATCAGTTCTTTAATTGAGAAAAAAAAATTTGGGGACAAAAGGTGAATAATCGGAGCTATTTTGTCCGATAGTCGTTATCTACAGCTCCAAAAAGCTACTTTAAAATTTCGAAATTTCAGTGATGACGCAATCGGAAACAGTGAATAATGAAGTCGTCAGTGGTTTTGCAGCAACAGATAAAAGATTTGATTGTAGTCTTAATGCGGTGTACTGTAAATTTGATTACAAAATATGCGAAAAAGTCATATGTAGAGAAAAACGTCTGTACAACAAACTATCATTCAACAAAATCGCTGTATAAAGAACAGTTTCAGATGTCGCAAAAGTCAGCCTAATGCCAAAACGAAACTCTCTATAACAAAAAAAATTTTTTAGTCCTCTGCAATTCGTTGTACAGTGATTTCACTCTAATTTTCTCTTACGGCCCCTTGACTGTAATAGAGCCTAATATTTCTAAGAGATTGCTTACCTGATCCACAATTGACACTTGACCATCAGTCAGCGCTTCATTTTCAAACCTCACAACTTTTGCACCATGTTGGCTCAATTTCTCCTTCAACTCCTCGAATTCCGCTTTTTCAGCGTCAGTACAGACAAAAAGAGTGTTTAATTTTAACTCCTTCAACTTTTTGACGACTTGTTTTACAGTGCCATCGATCGTTGGGACCTCCGCTTTATGTGAATGCAAAAAATCGCGACGTCTCCAATGAATTGCCATATATGGACCTCCCAAGGCTTGTCCCACTTTTGGCTTGTGGTCTTTCCAACGCGGGTATAATAAGGTTTGATCGGAATCGTCTGTAGATTCGAGATTTTGCTGTCTGAAATTAGGATGTTTAATAGAGAACCTCTATACAACAAACTCCTATACAAACATATATAAGAGACTAATGATAAGAAACATATCTTGCCAGTTTCGTGCCCAGTCAATCCTCTAGACAACGAATTGCAAAGGACCAAAAAATACATTCGTTATAGAAGGGTTTCGTTGTACGGAGGTTTATTTTGCCTTAAAATTCAATCTTGGGACCTTTGAAATTGTTCGTTATAGATAGGTTTCGTTGTATGGGAGTTAGTTGTGCAGAAGGTTTATACAGTGAAACCTCTGTACAATAAACTCCGATATAACAAAACCTGTCTACAACGAACAGTTTGAGAGGTCCCATGAATGAATTTTAAGCGAAAATAAACCTCCGTACAACGAAACCCTTCTTTAACGATTTTTTGGTCCTTTGTAATTTGCTGTTTAGAGGTTTGACTGGACAAGAAACTGTCAAGATTTGCTGCAAAGTTGACTTAAAAAAGAGTCTAGTTTACCTGAACTCATCTCCAATGTCCACTAGATTCTTGGCATATCGCATTGATCTCCTCGCATCCCAATAAAATTTGTCGCCAAAATGGTCGTGAAGCACGGTCTCGCAGCGCTCAATTAGAAGACTTGTTCTGAAAAATTAAAAATTAAATTTGCCAAAGAAACGTTTTAGGGTTCTCGTATGCTCACAGAAAAACATGTTTCACTTTTTTGCAGGTTGCGGGTTAAAAATGAAAAAATGAATTTTGATGTCGAAAATGACATAATAAGAAGGAGGAATGCAATTTCCCGCGAGGTTTTGGTTGTTATAACAATATATTTCAGTTTGATGACCTTTCTATAACACGTTTGGGTAATTTTCAAAGTCAAGAGACAAAATTTCAAACTAAGTTCGGGCGCAGGTCGGAAAAAATATATTTTTTAGAAATGCACTAGAATGCGTGTAAATCTCGTTTCTTGACTTTTAGAAGTTCGGAGAGAAAAGAAATAGTGGGTAGACTTACGTTTCGGGCTCCAATTCCAAAATCGCATCGACTAAAGTTGAACTTTGCCCTTGGAATGATAGACAACGAAGTTGTTTGAAGTTTAGGCCGAGGAAACTGGTCACATATGATCTCCTATAAGCCATAGTTTTTAATGACAGCAAAAAAACTTTTTATGATAAACAAATTTATAATTGAAATTTTTTTTTTGTTATTTTTGTCTTAAAATTGTAACAACAAGAAGGTTTTATCAATTATTTGTTATAAAAGGGTTATTGTACGGAGATTTATAAATTTTTCCATAAAACTGGCTCATGAGACCTTTGAAATTGTTGGTTATAGGCTTTTTTCATTGCACGGAGATTTGTTATACAGAGCTTCCACAGCACTTACAACATCCCGTTCGGCAACTCCGTGTAATAAATATTGGCATCGATGCAGTCTCGTATGTCGTATTTCATCTCAAAGTTTTCTCCCCACCCCTCTTCATAGTGTTGTAAATACAGCGACGAGTTGACTTTGATTCCATTTTCTGCAAAAAACATTATAAATAATTAAAATTTGAGTCCAATTCGTACGTTTTATATAATCCTCCAGCTCGATTACAGGGATAAATTCATTTAGGGATTCAAAGTCAAAGAGATCCGACCATTTGTGGAAAACCGCACGGTGCGCTCGCCAATGAGGAAGTCCTTGGAAAGGAGGGAGAACAAGGTGGTAGTTGTGACCTAGAAATGTAGTTTTTCAGTTTTTCGTATGTAAAATTACAGTGAAAAATAATTATCAAAGCAATTTAGAGAGTGTGTTACAAAACATGTTTATAACGAAAAAGGTCCCATGAGTCAATTTTAAGCTAAAATAAATCTCGGTGCAACGAAAACCTTCCATGTCAAATAATTTTTGGTCCATTGCGATTTGTTGTACTAATCCGTCCGGAACGTCGCTGGAGTGATTTTTGGTGTTTGCACTGTGCGACAGCCGAAAAAAATCTGTTGCACTGTTCTAACGATAAAAGCAAGAAATTGCACAGTGCAAAGTGAACTTTTGTTTTCTCCCAGTGCATATCGCAGAAATCACTCCAGTGACGTCACAGACGAACTAGTACAGAGGTTTGACAGTAAATAAAAAATGATTTTAAAAAATGTGTCAAAAAAAATTTTCTGACTTTTCGTTGAAAAAAATAACAAAAAATTGTTTATTTATTCATATTTTTTCCGTAATTTGATCTCATTACTAAGCTGGCCAAAAAAAGTCTTGACATGTTTTCGCACATTGCAGTCGGCGTCGGGAAGGGGCTTTGTGCGACAAACAATCGGCGGGGCGCGAGAAAAGAACGCACTGTGCTTTGATTGCCCTTTTCCAATTTGTTTTGCACTGTGCGTGGTCGCACCGTACCGTGGATTTTACTCGTCGCAACGCGACGCCGCACTGTGCAGACATGTCAACACTTGTTTTCACACACCTAGTACTTTTTACGGCAAAAATACAGTTTTTGTTGACTTTTTCCGAGTTTATACCTGCTATTACCAACTTACCTTTCTTCCTCAACTGTCGTATCGTGTTCGCAATTCTCCCATAAACATCTCTCCGTAAATTGAGACCTTCTCCATAATTCACACCAAAAATGATGAATTTTTTCGGTTTTTTGTCCAAATTCTCCGCAAAGTTTAAATAAATAACACTCAATATGAGTGATGAGAGCAGAATTAGATTCATTACCCTGCAAAGTACAGTGTCATTCATCGTATTTTAGAGGAAAAAATAGTTAAAGTTGGGAAAATTGACCATTTTTTGGGGGAAAAATTCAAAAAATAAAAAAAATATTTATTCAAATTCTTTAAAAAATTTTGAATATCACCAAGTTGAAATAAGAGTGCAGGGCTAGTGTAAGTTCTACTGAGACGAAAACCCGTTCGATTTACATGCATTTACAACGATCTTTTTAATAGGCTGACAAGATATAATTGGGGAATATGAAGGTAGAATGTTCGAGAGTACAACCGGAATATAGTGGGGAAAACGACTAGAGATGTCATCAAAAATAGGTCTATGTAATAGTAATTTGTAATAGGGAAGGGATTGGAGTTCTAGTTAACGATTTTTTTGACAACTTCAAAGTAGAAACAGAAGAATGAATTTTACCTAAAAACGAAATTGCTGAAGGAACAGTTATCGGATTTTTCTCAAGTTTGGCCAGAATGTTCTACATAGGCCACATATCAATTTGTTTAAGCGCTTTACAACGGCAGCAGAGATATTCAACGATTTTTTAGACGAGAGAGTACGCAAAATGAGGAGAACGAAACTCCTCATGTTTCCTAGTTTCTCATCTGTAAAGATCGTTTAATATATCGGCGGCCCCTGCAAAGCGCGAGCTAAAATATTCAGGAATTGATATATGCCCTATGTAGAACATTCTGGCCTAATTTGACGTAAATCCGATCGCTGCACTTTAAGCAATGTTCTGTAATTTGTCAAACAGAACTGGATTATATACGAATTCCAGAAATGGCTGCTACTCTGGAGTCTATTAAAAATATGGGATATAAAAAGGGATTTAAAAATGAAAGACAAGAAATGACAACACAACAGATTTTTTTCGGAAAATATGTAGATAACGACTCAGAAATGCAACAAAAAAATGAAAATTAGTCCGAAGTCAATCCAGCAGCCGCGGAATTTGCCGGAGTTCGATAGGATAGTCGACCTCGTCGACTAAGCCGAGAAAACAATTTGGAAGGGAATAAAAGCGAGACTTTTGATGCCGGACTCCCTTGATTCGAGGCATTGGAATCAAGCTCATCGGCTGAGTCAGCGTCGGCTTGTTGGTCTCGGATGTACACAGCGTCTGAAAGAAGAGAGATTTTAATTTTGCTTGCGTTTTGCATAAACCACAGATAATTCTCTGAAGATTTTAGCGCGAGCTAAAATCTCCAGAGACTGGCAGCCGAGATATGCAACGGTCTTTGCGGGAGAGCGCTGGGAGTCAGTCAGACGAAGAACGAGACAAACCGCTGAAAAGAGACACTAGTCCGTCCGGAAAGTCGCTAAGGTTATTTTTGACGTTTGCACTGTGCAAAAAACGTCAGGGTGCGAGCGACAGCCAAAAGCGTATTGCACGGCGCAAAAAGCAAGAAATTGCAGAGTGCAAAGTGAACTTTTGTTTTTGCACAGTGCATGTCGCGGAAATCAGTGCCGGACAGGATGCTTGTCGAAAGTGCTTCCGATTGCATCCGGAAGGCATTCCGAATAGCCCTAAATGCTTCGCTCTTTTGGCTGCTGGATTCTGCCCAGCACTGTACGGTCAGAGACCTCTAATTTTCCCCTGACGGACTCCTTTCGCAAGCAAAGATTATAGTTGAATCTCGCTCGCTGCTACTAAGCTTTGTGTGATTCTGCAACACCGCGTTTTAATACACTGAGAAAAGGCTTTATTACCCCTCTCTCTTCTCGGCAATGTTGTTTGGCCAAGTTCTTCGCATTGGGTCTTCGTGGAGAGGCCTTGGATCCAGCTGAAAAAAAAACCTTTCATTTGATCTTTCAGCCGTTTTACAACGCTAATAAATCTGTTGTAATCAGCTGTTGGCAAAGTTCTTTCCAAAACTGAACTCACAATGTAAAATCGGACTGACTGAACGGCGCAAAGACCACCTCGCCCTGAGGCCAACGAATCGAAAACACGTGTTTTTTGGAGGTTTTCAACTTTGGGATCAGACTCAGCGAGCACGCCTTCAAATCGAAAACAATGTCAGCGATTTTGGCCTTTTGGTCGGAGTAGATAAACAGATGGGTTGGTGTCATCATCACCCAGCACTTTATCCATTTGTCAGTGGATTTGCTTTCGAGTCCGACCAATTTCCGTCGAGTCCAGCCTTCCGCCAGGTTGCCCAGAACGCGGTCGATCGGCGTTTTGGCCAGCGATTCGAGAGAGGGTTGGTGGATAAGGGCGACATTGTCCTGAAATTTCGTTTTGATGACATTCGAAACAAATAATTTCTTGGGAAGGGAAGTAACTTACACTTGACAAGGATTTTTGGATGGCACTCATCGAAGCCGACTTCTTTGCCGCGTTTTCTAGACGCTCCTCGTCTAGATCGCTGATTTCATCCGGCTCGGCCAGAGGCTGAAAGCAGAAACTTTTTATTAAAATATTAACCCTTACAGGAAGTGCTGCAAAAGCGACACTTTTGTTGAAACTTGAACAAATTCAAATTCTTTTTTTAAAGACATTCTAGACTTTTAGCTCGCGTTTTGCAGAAAGGCCATAAGTTCGTGAAAAATGTGATGTTTTTATGCAAATTTTGCCATGAAAAATTTTATAGCTATTTCTACTGTAAAAAGTAATGTCTTCACGGAGAATCAATTTTTTCCAAGCGAAACTGAAAAAGGTATGACCAAAGTTGTTTTTCTCTCTGACCACTCTTCACCTTTCGCGTACTCTCTCGACCGCAATGGTCGTCGAATATATCGACTGTCCCTACATAGCGCTAGCTAAAATTTCGATAGATTAATAAGTGGCCTACTCAGAATATCTGGGCAAAATTTGAGTAACATCTGAGCTTCGCGCTTGTACGCAGTGATTATATAATACTACGCCTTTTCCAGTGTGCGTAGACTTTATCCTTGGTTGTGGGGCGGGACGCACAGTGCACATTTTTCACAGTGCATTCGACCTTTTGCACTGTGCGATAAAGATATCGCCGCGCCGTAAGCTTTGTTCAACTACGGTGCACAAAAAAAAATGAAATGCATTGTGCATTTCATTTTTTTTTTGGTTTTTGCACCGTGCACAACATATCGCTGCGACGCAAGCTTTTTTCAAACTACGTCGCCGCGTGTTGCGTCGGCGCCCGGAATTTCGCACAGTGCAAACAGCATATTTGAGGTTTGCACGGTGCAAAATGCTTCAAAAAGGGCACGCACCGTGCAAAAACAGGGAAAATGCACTGTGCGGCGCGACAAAAGGTCTACGCCGCACTTTTGAAACGGCGTGGTAAACAAAGCCCCAACACTCACCGCCAATCTGCTCTTCCGTGAGACGACATTGACGATCTTGGAGTTGGCCGGAAGACTGTTGATCGAAGGCGTGGTGTGAATTGTGAGTGTGGTCGGCGACTGACTGCGCGAACTCGGCTCCTCGACCGGCGGCGTCGGCAGTTGCCCGAAACTGGGATCCTTCAAAATTTTGGGCGTTGAAGCGAAAATTGAGGCGAACACTTTGGCCGAGGGAGTCTGAGGAATTTCGTCGGAAGAGGCACCACCTTCCGTCAGCGAATCCGCCCCGTGGAAGAATCGGGTGATTTTTTGCTGGAAGTTCCTGAAAAATATATTCTCTTTTCAAGGGCTTAACAACGTTCGGAAGACGTTGAAAATTCGCCAAAACACTTTGAAAACAACCCCAATCTCCATTGCAAATTCTTCCCCACCCGGGGGGCTTGGTTAATACCTTCAGCGATAACGAAGAGAGGAAACACTAGTAAATAAGGCAAAGTTTGTTTCCATAATCGATACGGAGATTAGTGTCTTGAGGTATTAAATTTGGCGAGCAAAACTTCCGGAGGATTACTTTTTAGCCAAAAGATTGAGAGGGATGACAAGGAGAATATACGGAGAGTTCGAACAGATTGGAGATCTCTGTATAGCAACTCATAGATATTAGAAAAACTATTTATGATAGCCGCTGCATTTTCCATTCCCTGCAAGAATCATTGAATATCTCAGCGTCTCTTGCATAGCATGAGCTAAAATTTTCAGGGATTTAAAAATGGACTAAGTAGAGTAAATTTTTTTTGATTGCAAAAAAAATTGCATGTAGCACTTTAAAAAAATGAAAAAAATTAAATTTTTCTGACCAGTGCCGCATTTTCGGCAGTCTGCAAGGATCGTTGAATATCTCAGCGGCTCTTGCATAGCATAAGCTGAAATTTTCAGAAAGCGGAACGTATACCTGACAGAGTAAACGCCTCAAGTGTCAGCAAAATCGATCCTTTGCCCCTCGAGCAAGGGACAAAATAAGAAAATTTTTAGCCGCTGACTACGCATTTTCCGTAGTCTGCAAAAGCCGTTGAGCATCTCGACGGCTCTTGCAATCTGCAAGCTAAAATTTTTACTGATGAAAGCATAGGCTATAAAGAGCATACTAATCCGTCCGGAAAGTCGCTGGAGTGATTTCGACGACATTCACAGTTAAAAAACAAAAGTTTACTTTGCACTGTGCAATTTCCTGCTTTTTGCACCGTGCAAAAGGCCTTTTTCGGCTGTCGCTCGCATTCTGACGTTTTTCGCCCAGTGCGAACACCAAAAATAACTTTAGCGACTTTCCAGACGGACGAGTCTATACTATATTTCAGCAGGTATGGATTTATTGCCCTCGAGCAATGAACAAAATGAAAATTTTTTTGGCCGCCGTTAGAGTGGAACAAAGCCGTTGCATATCTCGGCTGCTCTTGAAATGTTTAAGCTAAAATTTTTAGTGGTTAGCATTGACTATAAAGAGCGTACACGCTAAATTTCAGCAAAATCAATCCATTGCGCCTCGAGCAATGATCAAAAAAACCAAAATTTCCTATACGCCGATGTTGATTCGATAGCTTACAAAAGCCGTTGCGTATCTCGACTGCTCTGGCAATTTGAAAGCTAAAATTTTTAAGGATATAAGAATTGACTGTAAAGACCATATAAGCTAAGGTTCAGCAAATTCGATCCTTTGCCCCTCGAGCAATGAACAAAGCAAACATTCTACATCCGAAATTTTGGCCGCCCTTTTCGCTTACCAAAATCCTATAACCCATGTCACAATCGCCCCGCTACAATGTTCGCTCTCTAATCGTGTAACTGTAGTGGGATGCCTCTTCACGAATTACAATGTAATCGGCAAATACAAAATAATAATCGCATCTTTCGCGGGGGCCCTCCGATAATTACCACTGTTATTTCTTCAAGGGGATTAGGGCGGCCCGTTGTAATTACACCCTCCAAATTTTGGGGAGAGCGAAAAAACGGAAGTGATGCACGAAAAGTGGGAAAATGTAATTACAATTTACGGCAGAGGAATACATTTGCGAAATGTTCGGTGTGAAATTGGAATATTTTTGGGGAAGTGCATGTACAAAGTTTGTGGAGGAAATTTGAACTTCAAATTTTGATGGTACATGGAGATAGGGACAAATTTTAATTTAGGAGATGCTCAAAAATTGAAAAATGTAATAGGTGTGAGCATAAATTAGGTACAAAAATTTGAATATTGCGAAAAATTTACATAATTTCATCAAAATTTTAATAGTAATCATTTCAGAACAAAATTTTAAGATTTTTTGAAAAAATGAAAAATTTGCATAAAATTTGGATATTCTAAAAATCATAATATTTTTGACGTTTGTTGAAATTTTTATGTATTTCAACGCAAATTTTTGTCACCATTAAAAAAATAAAATCATGTCAGCTTATTATGACATAAAAAATGTCAAAATTGAAATTTGCATAATTTTTGCATTAATTATTATAATAAATTTGCATATTTCAAAATTTTTTCCAAAGATTGCCTTTAAGCTTCTTATGACATAAAAACCTCGAAATTCAAATTTGCATAATTTTAAATTGGTTAAAAAAATTGAATATTCAAAAAACTCCAACTCACGCCAACGGGCTTTCCACCGAATTCGTGAGGCTGGACGAGCTCTCCAGATGCACTCGTTTCTGGAACTTGTAGCCGGTGATGTCCTCCGTGACCGGCGCATTCCACTCGGTCGGTTCGACCGGACTCGGCTTCGGGTTGAGCGACTCGACTTCGGCGTCGGAGAGTGTCTCCAGGTTGTTCAAGTCGATCTTCAGCTCTTCTGGAATGATCGTCAGCTTGATATACATTTCGCTTCCGTAGAGTTTAGAACAATTAATGAATTGAATTGAATTTTTTAACCTTTGCAATGCGAAATGGCGCGTTTGAAGCGAGCCGACGGAAGATCGCAATCGGGGAAAGTGAAGAAATGAAGTCACAACCCTTCACAATGTTGCGTAAATTCGCAATGACAAGCTACTTCCTCGGAAAGCGCCGCCATATTAGGAGGAAACGGCGAGAACCACAAACTACCCTGGCCAAGATTACCGGAAAGCACCTGTCCAACCGGATATTCATATCAAATTCTATTACGATTTTACTATGATTTGAAAATTTTTTGGTGGCCTTTTGACAATAATATGTACTAGTTCGTTCGCAAACTGGCTGTAGTGATTTTGGCGACATGCACTATGCAAAAAAGCTCAGGGTGCGAGCGACAGCCGAAAAAAGCTTATTGCACCGTGCAAAAAGCAAGAAATTGCACAGTGCAAAGGGAACTTTTGTTTTCTCACAGTGCAAATCGCAGAAATCAGTACAGCGACTTTATGGACGAACTAGTACTTCGTCAAATTTTCAAGAATTGATATGTGGAAACTTTAGCTTGCGCTTTGCAGAAACGATCGAGGTTTTTAGGCCGAAAGTTGGCAAAAATGTGAATTTTTTTGCGAATTTTGGTACTAAAAGTTTTGTGCCCATTTCTACTGTAGAGCATAATGTTTTCTCCAAAAATAAATTTTTCCGCTCGAAACTGGCAACGATACTGCCAAAAAGTGTTTTTCTCTCTCACCGCCCTCCGCGTTTCGCGTACTCTCTCGTCTAAAAAGACCGTTGAATACCTCGGCTACCGCTGCAAAGCGCGAGCTAAAATTTTTAGTAATTGTAATGTGGCCTATGCAAAGGATATGGGCAAAATTTTGAGAAAATCTGAGCGTCGCGCACCGCATTATCGTCGTATCTTTCTATGTAGTTTATTTATTTTTTTTTTCTTACCAAAAGGTTCCTCCACTTCTTCGTCCTCCTCTTCAATCGTCTCGCCGTTGATGATCAAGCTGCGATAGGGCGCGCGCACTCCCTTCTTAGGGATGGTCTCGGCCCACGACGCCAACAACAGCAGCCATGCGTTCGACTCTTCGGTGTAGCGCAGCCGATCGAACGGACTCCGCAGCACCGCCGGAGGGCTTTCCGTCCACACGGAGGCGCGGCGGAAGATGGGCCGCTTCTCCGTCAGGATCAGGGCCGTCGGTGATTTGGTGGGGCCCGATGGGGAGGGAGAGCGGTAGAGCTCGTCCTCTTCGGGGTAGGTGAAGATGAATTGGTGGTCGGTGACGGAGCAGAAAGACGCAGAGCGGATCCGACGCGGCTTGCCGGCTTCCTGAAAGCTTGAGGTTTTGAACTTTGAAAAGGCCAATGGCGTATTTTAGTTTGAAAAATTTGAATATCTCAAGTGAAAATTTAAATATTTAAAATAAAAATTGAATATTCAAATTTAAAAATTTGCATATTCAAATTTTAATAATTTTCATATTGAAAATAAAAAATTTTCGTATTAAAAAAATGGAAATTTGAAATTTTCTCCCAACGAAAGAAGGTGCAAACCCCCCAGGCAATTTCCAGTTTATAGATTCAAAATGAACCCCGACCAGGTGAAAAAAAACTTTTTTACGCAATAGCCATGAGAAAACGGGTCAGCTCTCATTGTCGTCATTAAACCCGAAAAAATGAAATCATACTCAAAAATTATATGATTATGGTTCACGGACCATACCATAGAATGCAATAAAAGGGTAATTGGTAGCAATTAGTGGGATTTAATTTGAAATTTCGGTGGAAAATGTGAAAAAAGCTGTTTTCAAAAGTTTTAATGAATTTTTAAACAAAAATGCCAAAGGGCACAACTTGAATTTTGATGAAACTTGGTATAAATTTAAATTAGAATTTTCTGAGAGATTTTTCGAATATCTATTCTGCGATTTACGGAAATAATCGAGATTTTTTGGTCGAAAAATTCCAAAAATTTTTCGACCAAAAAGTCTGAACAAATCGTTGAATATCTCGATTATCCCTTCAAGACCAAAGCTTCAATTTTCATGGATTAAAGTGTGGGCTATGTAAACAGCGTACGCAAAATTTTAAGAAAATCGACTGGTCGAATTTTGAGAAACTTAAATTTCAAATTTTTTTGCCAAATTTTTCGAAATACTCGAAAAAAAAGTTAATTTTTTTTAAATTTAATTATAAATATAGGTATTCTAAATAATTTGTAAGGGCTTCTAGATGCAAAAGTACTTAAAATCCTCTATAAAATTGACTATTATACCCCCATGTTACCCAAATTTCTTCTCCAAAACCCCCCTTTCCAAAAGCCATAATTCCGAGTCCACCCCAAAAAAAATGAAAACCGAGCCCACCTCGTGTCGCACAAACAAATCCGGCTGGATCTTGCGCTTAAAGTCGCGGATGCTCCGCTCCGTGTCGGCTCCGGCCTGGTCCGGCTCCGGCGCCACATTGCACCGACTCCCTTTTTGCAGCGTGATTGGGATCCAGCTTTCACGCGGCCGCTTGGCCAACGTTATTTCGATCTCGAAGCCGCCCTGCGGCGTCGCCTTCACCGAGGAGTCCCATTTGCGGCGGATGTTCTTTGTTTTCCAGCCCACAACGGATTGACGGTTGATCTGAAACCGCGGTTTTTTGAACTGTTCCGACTTTTATTTTGTGGAATGTAATCTCTGATGTCTCGATTAATATTAAGACTCCCTCTTTTTAGGCCGTAAAGAGTTGTATTTTTAGAATTTTCTCAATTTACATTCATAATTAAGCGGAGAGTGAAATTTGATTACAAATTCCGGAATTTTTGGCCACGTACTGGCGGCCAGTTCTAAATCAAACATTGGAAAAATATTATACATCCTAAAACAAGGCAAAAAATTTGATAACATTTCCACAGAGTGCGTCGACTTTTGATCGCTAGGCGAAAAAATGCATTTTGCACAGTCCATTTCACCTTTTTAGCGCAAGTTTGCCTGGGGGGTTTGCACCTTCATCGTGCGTCAATCGCCGCGACGTAAGCTTTTTCAACTGCGCACATTCGCACCGTGCAGACCGTTTTTCCAGTTTGCACTGTGCGAAAAATAGTAAAGTGCACGGTGCGCGAGCGAAAAATTAAGGAAAAAAGACAAAATTCACGGTGCACAAGCGACAAATAAGGGAAAAAAGGCCACGCACTTTATGGAAACACTAGTAAAATTGCAAAATTTTGAATAAAAATTTTTTTGGTGACATAAAAAATAAAATTTTTAAAATTTCGACAAAGTTGGCGGGCTTTATGAAAATCGTTTTTTTCCATGTTTGGATAGTTGAATTATGAGCTACTTACCTCAACAATCTCATCGCCAACATGAATTTTGGCCGCCAAATTATTGCCATTTCCAGTGCGCACTTTGGTCACCAAATGAATGCCATTCGCAGTCGATTTGAATTCAACTCCCTGAAAAAACGACTAGCCTGCGTTGAAAATCATGTCAGCGGGTTGGAAAACATAGGTGGAACATACCCAATCGCCATCCGTATTTTTCATCAATAGAACCCGCTGAATGTACGCAGTGTAGAGGATGATGGGGTCATTGGAATGAATTATTTCGTGGGCAAGGCTCTGGATTCGTTTGCCTTTCTGCAAAATAATACATATGTTGGTACTACTCTGTTCGCAAAGTCGCTGGAGGGAATGCGGCTACATGCACTGTGCAATTTCCTGCTTTTTGCACCGTGCAATAGGCTTTTTTCGGCTGTCGCTTACACTTTGACTTTTTTCGCACAGGCAAACTCGAAAAATCTTTCAACGACCTTACAAACGGACTAGTATCAACGCGTAATTGTGCTAAGGGCGTTTGTAAAGGTTTCCAAGCATAAGACTTATGTTAGACTTCTAATTCGCGCTTTGCAGAAAAGACCAAGATTTTTAAGCCAAAAGTCGGCAAAAATGCGATATGTTTTTGGCGAATTTGGACATGAAAAATTTCGTATCTATTTCTACCGTAGAGAGTAATGTTTTCACAAAAAATCAATTTTTTCCGCTTGAAATTGGCAAAGATATGGCCAAAAAGTGTTTTTCCCTCTGACGCTCTCCGCATTTCGCGTACTCTCTCGACCGCAAAGACTTTTGAATATCTCAATTCTCCGTTGTTTCAGCGACATTCCGGTATTGACCGTGAACGCAACTGAATAGCTTCAAACAGTGCTACGAGTCTTTGTTCGGTCCTTACATACCTCAACCAGTAGCTGCGGAACGGAGAAAAACTTGGGATTGTTCGGATCGTTGATGCAATCGACAATTTCGTTGATCAACAGAGCCAACCGGTCTCTGATTTCGGTGAACCATTTCTTTTCGTTGAATGGATGTCTAAAATGCGTAAAAAATTATGTTGCAAAGCGGTATTAGGCGGACAGCCGATCACAGGGAAACCGCTGCACTTCGAAACTCCCGTACAACAAAGTTTGTCGACAACGAACAAGTTTCGAGTGTCTCAAGAGTCGATTTTATGTCAAAACAATGTTGTGTAAACCCTTCCAGAATGACTAATCTTTTTTGGATCTCTTGTGACTCTTTGGACCGAGGTTTGACAGTATATATAATAGTTTCGACATGAGTAGGAGGCCGGCCCTTTGCTTCTTTTGGAGCCGTGCCCTTTTCAAAATAAAAGCCCAACAGATGAATAGAACAAAGCCCTTCTATAACCACAAAAAACAATCTCAGAGGTACAAAGAGTCGATATTAGGCCAAAAAAAACTATAGAGCGACCCCCTCAAACAATTTTTTCGATGCCTTGCGATTCGCTCTACGGTGGGTTTACTGTAACTCAGAGGTCCCAAGAGTCGATTTTAGGCCAAAAAAAACCTCTGTGGAACGTAACCCCTCTATAACAAACAATTTCTTTCGGTCCCGTGCGGTTCGCTGTACGGAGGGATTACTGTACCTCATTGGTCCCAAGAGTCGATTTTAGGCCAAAAATAAGCCTCTGTAGAGCGTAACCCCTCTATAACAAACAATTTTTTTCGTTCCCTTGCGATTCGCTGTACGGAGGGATTACTGCAATTCACCAACCTACCGATCCAACCAAAAGATCAACTTGGCCACATCCTCATGCAGATCCGCCACATACAACAGGACCGAGTTCAGGACCACCAAGCTCTTACTCGATTGATTCGGACTCAGAATGACGGGCGTCGCGATTTGCACCGCATTCAGTAGATTCTGCACGCAGACGGTGACCTTGAGCGCCAATTTTTGCGCATTCTCCGAGTCAATGTCTTCTTGCTGAAATGAGATGGTCATCCTGCCATCGTTTTTTCATAAAGTGCGTAGACTTTTCGTCGCTAGACGAAAAAATGCATTTTGCACAGTGCATTTCACTTTTTTGCGCAATCTTTCGCACCGTGCATCAATCGCCGCGACGTGGGCTTTTTTCGACTGCGTTCATTCGCACAGTGCATACCGCTTTTCCAAGTTTGCACTGTGCGAAAAACAGCAAAATGCACGGTGCGACAGCGATAAACAGGGGGAAAGGTCAAATGCAGTGCGCGGGCGATAAAAGGCCGAAAAAAGTCTACGCACTTTATGGAAACACTACCACGCGCCGCACAGTGCAGCTGTTTTCCTCTTTTTGCACGGTGCGCGGGCCATTTGACGTTTTTGCACGGTGCGGCCATTTCTCGAATTGCACCGTGCAAAAGGTCAAATGCACTGGGCGCCGGCGATAAAAGGCCGAAAAAAGTCTACGCACTTTATGGAAACACTGGTAAAATGGCGTTTTATCTCACATAATAGTACAGTAGGTCGATGGAGCTCACGATTTTGCACCGCAATTTCTCCTTGTTCACACCCAAACGCCGGAGGCGGTCGTTGTCCAGGCCGGACAATTCCCATCCGTCAATGTGTTTTTGGGCGAACAAGCGGATGAATGGGCCAATCGCGTCGTCGAGACCTGAAATTTTGAATAATTTGGAGGAAAATTAGCATAAATTGGTGTAAATTTGAAGAATTAAGGACAAAAATTGCCACAAAGTCGTGTAAATTTTGAATATTCAAGCTAAAAACAGTAGGCAAAGGCTTGAAAATTCAAAATGCAAATCAAAAACCAGCCTAGATTCAGCGGAATTTGAATTTTCAAACCAAAATTTAGCCTAGACCGACATAAAATTTAAATATTCAATTTAAAATTTTTTATTTTCCTGTATTATCTTAATTTTAATATTCTGACCAAAAATGTGCATATTTTGTGCTGAAATTTGGATAATCATACAAAAAATTTACCTAAAAAGCCATAAAATTCAATTTTTCATATTGAAAACTTCCAAATACCGCCTAAATTTGCAAAATCAACCTAAAAAGCAGCCTTGCACAGTACAAAACTTTAATATTCAGCCCAAAAATTTGTCTATTTTGTGCCGACAGTTGAATAATCATTTCTAAGATTTGCTGAACTTGGCCAAAAATGAATTTTCAAACCTTTTTTCAAATTGAAAATCATCAAATTCCACCCTAAAATTTGAATAATTGCGGTCAAATTCAGCATACCTTTCAGCCAATTCAAAACATGCCGACTCTGCCAAATTTGGAACTCGAACGAATCCGGCGAATCCTCGTCCACGAGCACCGTCGTCGATTGGTTGTTGTTGTTGAACAAACTGTCGTGGTTGTTCATCTCACATGGCGGAAACAGTTACGGGCGTATTAACATTGTGGATGGGACTGGAAAAGAGAGAGGTGTGGCAGGTGAAATGGCCAAATTTGGAAATTGTGGAACAAATGGTGTAATACGTACATATAAAGTATTAGAACCTTGTTTTTAAGTGAAATGAAAGGGATACTGTAAATTTCGATAAGGTAAATGCTCAAAGATTTTGATCAAACTTGGCAAAAATGTAGAGTAAGTTTTTCAAAGACATATGCAAGACTCTTAGCTCGCGCTTTGCAGAAATGATCGAGATTTTTAGATCAAAAGTTGGCAAAAATGTGACAATTTTTGCGAATTGTGGCATGAAAAGTTTTATATCCATTTCTACCGTAGAACGTAATGTTTCCACAAAAAAATCATTATTTTTCCGCGCGAAACTGTCAAAGTTAAAGCCAAAAAACAAATTCTCTCTGACCGCTCTCCGCCTTTTGCGTACTCTCTAGGCCACAAAGATGGTTGAATATCTCGGCTGCCCTTAAAACGCGTTTTGGTTTTTTTAAAATTAAAGATTTGCATGCTTTCGAAGTCTACAATATAAGATCTTTACAGTAAGCCGACGTCTTCCCCACAAAAGTCGCAAAGACAACCGCAAAAAGGTTTTTTCTCTGACCGCTCTCCGCGTTTCGCGTGCTCTCTCGGCCGCAAAGACTGTTGAATATCTCCGCTGCCCCTGCAAAGTAAGATCCGAAATTTTCAGCATTTGATAGCCACAATACAACGATCATGTCGACAAAATTTTACCAATTTCGCTGAACCAATAATATCGGTTTTGTAAAATTACAAACAAATTAAAAATAAAAAAAATCATCAAAATTTCCTCAGTAATAGACAAAATATTAGCCCAATTTATTCGCGGACTCCCTATGCTTCCACAAAATCTGTTTTCGCCACAAAGTGTTAAGTGTATTTTGGGATGTAAAGAGATTAACGTAGGGGGCGGCCCAAAATAACCACGGAAATAGGCCGACGTCAATGGGAAAAAGAGTTTTTCTTACGTTAAAGAGTTATAAAAAGGTTTTGTTAGGTTATAAAAGGATCAAAAATTGAAAAATCACCAAAAAAAATTCTGCAAAATTTTGAAATTTTTTAAAATTTTGAGACTAAAAATTTAAACCAACCATCCTTTTATACGTTTTGATATGTGTTCCCAATGTATTCACTGTGTAATTTGAGAGGGAAAAAGTCGAAAACCCCTCAATTAAATGACCGCACCGTGCGGACGACATTTAAAAGGGGATAATTTGAAGAGAGCAAAGGGTGTCAGAACAAACATTTTGCTCCCCTTTTGAAAAGTAATTGTGTTGATTTGGCGGTAAAATTAGTCTCGAAGATTTGCTGCAAGTATAAGACAGAAAAAAATTAGTTTTTTGTTAGTTTTCTGGCAAAAAATCGTCTTTTTTTGGTTGAAAAACTCGGAAAATGGGCTTTATTGACTAGCGATGGGTTTTGTGGACGCCAAATAGTTGACTGAGCTGTAGAGTAAAGAATTTAGGACTGCTTAGAGTGGTCGTAATAGCCAAATAA
Source organism: Bursaphelenchus mucronatus (assembly GCA_025436335.1). NCBI lineage: Eukaryota > Metazoa > Nematoda > Chromadorea > Rhabditida > Aphelenchoididae > Bursaphelenchus > Bursaphelenchus mucronatus. The sequence goes on from CM046355.1 coordinate 10,749,983, forward strand.
GGGTTTTATGGGCCTCAAAAGCTGAAATTACCAACAAAAAAATTAAAAAATGCAAAAACTTGAGATTAAATCGGAAATTATAGAGTTTAAACTCAATTTTAGGCTGCATACAGACAGTATATTGCGAATTACTCGTTTATTTTTCGGTTTTCATCCATTAAAGGGCTTGCAAATGTAGAAAATCAAAAAATTATCCCTAAAAAGTTAAAAAAATGCAAAAAAATGCGAAAAACCTGGATTAAATTAAAAAATTAGAGAGTGCAAATTTAATTTTAGGCTGCATACAGAAAGTAAATTGCGAAATGCCGTTCTAATTTCAATCATGCACCTGCGGAACCCCTTGAAAATATAGAAAATCAAAAAATTATTTCCAAAAAGACCAAAAATCGCAAAAAATCGCGAAAACCCCGGATTAAATAACAAATTACAGGATATAAATTGAATTTTTGGCTGTAAAAGACAAGCTAGTTGCCTACAACAGTTCTAATTACAATCCTACACCCGCGGAACCCCTTGAAAATATAGAAAATTCCAAAATTTACCCAAAAAGGTGAAAAAACTCGCAAAAAACCTGAATTAAATAACAAATTAAAGGTTCTAAATTAAATTTTTGGCTGTAAAATACAAGCTAGTTGCCTACAACACCTCCGATTTCAATCCTACACCTGCGGAACCCCTCGAAAATATAGAAAATCCCAATCGCACCTATGAAATCCTCGATTTTTCCCCTCTTTTCCCCCATTTTTCCCCAGCTAACCTCGAAAACCCCTCTAGAACAATGTGTGCGATTATTATTATTAAACCCGAATATCCCCCCCGACGAAACCCCCCTTTCCTCTCATATAATGCAGTTGGTGGGCAGAGCACAAGAAAAACGAATGGGGCAGCGAAAAAGAGTTGGGAGGGCCCCGGCTTTTTCGGCTCTACATTACGAAGCACGGCCGGCGTCAAGAAACATGCCCTGCGGGGAGAAACGCGTTTCGAAAAACTGCCGCACAAAGTTTTTTGCGTTCATGAGCCAATTTCGTGTGTTGTTTGTCGGGGGTTTAAACGCAAATTAAAAGCGAAAAAAAATGTGAATAGAGCGGGGAATGGGCTTTTTGGAAGGAAAAAGCGGGAAAAGGGGGGGGGGGATGGGAATGGGTGTGGGTCACGATTGCTCTCTTTTTTTGGGAGCAAAGAGTTGCAAACGTTGGAAGTAAACAAAAGGGTTGTTGATGAAATCTTGGGGGAAATTGGCAGCACATGGGCCTAGAGTGCACATGGCTCCAGGGCCGCGCCAGAAATCGCGGCCCCCGGGCAGTTTCAAATTTGCTTTGGCCCGTAGATGTCAAACCGCTCGGTAAATATAACATTACTAAGATAGGATGACAAAAAATAGTTAGAAAAGTGTTGTAAACCTTTTGAAGATGATCGTATATAGTTGAGCGTAATTTCTCGGACTGTATGATGGGGTTTCGACATTCTATTTTTTTGACGACGTATCTTGCCGTATCTTGAGTATTAACCCTTAAAAATTCCAAAAATACCGTAAACAATTTCACCGCAAACATTTATTTAAAATGATCCAACTAAGGCCAAATTTTTTGCTGTTCAACTCAATCTTTGTTGAAAATCCCAACCCCACTTAATTCCCATTATTTGCATAATTTCGGCCGGCATGAATAACAATCTTAATGAAACAAGGACGCAAACGGAAGAGGGAAATAAAACGTAATAAACGGTGACGTAGTTGGGCCGGCCACAACAACTAAAAACGGCTTCAGTTTTGAATTTCCGGATGTTTTTCGCAAGGCTTTTTATGTCATATATTCTGCCAAAGGGGGAAATAAGAAAGCCTTCGTACTAGAAGTTGTATGAAATGAAAGATACTACTAGTATTTCCACAAAGTGCGTGGACTTTCGATTGCTAGGCCGAAAAATGCATTTTGCACGGTGCATTTCACTTTTTTCCATAAGTTTTCGCACCGTGCATCAATCGCCGCGACATAAGCTCTTTTCAATTGCGCCGCTGCCTGAATTTGCACAGTGCAGACCGCATTTACTAGTTTGCACTGTGCGAAAAACAGCAAAATGCACAGTGCGTGAGCGACAAACCGCGGGAAAAAGGCAAAATGCACTGTGCGTTCGCGATAAAAGGCGAAAAAAGCCTACGCACTTTATGGAAACACTACCACGCGCCGCACAGTGCAGCATTTTCCCCTTTTTGCACGGTGCGCGGACCGTTTGATTTTTTTGCACGGTGCGGTCATTACGCCGCCGTGTTTCACAGTGCAAAAGTCAAAATGCGCCGGCGATAAAGGCAAAAAAGGCCTTGTTTTTTGCACCTTGGGTCTGAAGCCCGGCCCCGATGAATCTATTGAAATCAACGGCAAACAAAAAAGAAATACTGGGCTATCCGGATAGTCGTTGGAGTGATTTTTGGTATCTGCACTGAACGAAGGTCAAGGTGCGAGCGACAGCCCAGAAAAGCCTATTGCACGGTGCAAAAGCAAGAAATTGCACGGTGCAAAGTGAACTTTTGTTTTTGCACAGTCTATGTCACCGAAATTACCAGCGACTTTAGGGACGGACGTCACCTTTTATAACGTCATGCTTTTAAAGAAAATGATGTTTATGTACATATGTAAGAGAGAAAACTACTGAACTAAACGGCAAACACAAAAACACAGCATCCCAATTTGTATTATAATATAATTTCAATGCAAAAAAGCGGCCGTTTCAAGAAAACCTTTATTTTATTGACTGTGCCGAATCCAGAGCCAAGCCTGGCCCGGCAAAGTGGGCCGGGCCCTTCTCTTTTTAGAATTCTCAAAAGCCTGACCGATCCCGATTGTCATGTTCTCCCTAGCACGTACCGTCCAAGAAACCCATCAAAATATGAATGTCCGTTCCTTAAGCTCGGAGTGACGCCCTAATCGCATAAAAGGCGATGTCTCACCTTTACTCACCATTCCTCATTTCCTCCGTGAGTCATTGGGCAAATAAAGAGAGGACAGAGTAGTTAGTTACAAACACTACATTGTCCTGCTATTTTAAGAATATAATCAAATAGAAGTTTTTTTGAATTTTTTGGAATTCTTTTTTCAATTCTTCAATTTAAGTCCGCGCAGGCATAGAAAACCGAGACGAAGGAGGGCCACGTCGGTGTGGTTGGAAACGTAATTGAAGCCCAGCAGCAATGTATAGTTGCAGCTGCACAAAACGTCTCTTTTCACACAATATTCTATTCATTGTCAGATACTACTCCGTACGGGAAGTCGCTGCAGTGATTTTTGATCTTTTCGCTGTGCAAAAAAATTAGGGTGCGAGCGACAGCCGAACAAAGCCTATTGCACGGTGCAAAAAGCAAGAAATTGCACAGTGCAAGGTGAACTTATGTTTTCTCACAGTGCATGTTGCCGAAATCGCTGCAGCGACTTTACGAACCGGCTAGTAAGTCCCCAGCGTGTCGGCGCAAGATCAGTGACTACGCATGCAAAGTTGCTGAAGGCGCCGGCCCTCAAAACATGTCTAAAATTATAAAAAACACCTCTAACCAGAGAAGTTTAACTGTGACCCTCGGATTATGATAAAACTTTGCGCAAATTCAGGATAATTTTTTCGAAACAATATGCTAGACTCCCAGCCCGCGCTTTGCAGAAACAATCGAGGTTTTTCTCTTTCATTGGAAAAAATCGTTGAATGTCTCAAATAATCCAAAATATTGACTGTTTACGGCAATTTTTTAACTTTTTTGGGAGTTTCGGCCGCTACATTTTCAAACTAGGACGGATTAATAGGATCTGACGGCAAGGTCTTGTACACAATGTATGTTCAACGGCTATGAGTCAAAATCAGCAAAATAGAAAAAAAATGCCAATTTTTCTCAAGGCCAGAGTAGTCGTATAGCTGGCAAAGGGTGATGTCATCAAGCGTTTTTTGTCTTGCCGAATTTGAAAATACCGCCGCCAAAACACCGAACAATGTTGATGAGGGTACAGTAATCGCCCAATTACTCAAAATTTACAATTTACCTTTTTCATTTCGCTGAGTTTTATTTGGCCAAGAAGTGGCGCATACCACAATGCATAACGATTGACCAACTTGAGTAATATATTTTGCTTAGCGCCAGTTAACTGAGGAGTGGGATCTTACCGTATTATCAGATTCTGCGGGAATGAAAATTTATTCCAAATATAAATTATTATAATATTTATCAAATTACAATGCATTAAAGAGGAATAAGTAGCAGAGTAAAGACGTACAGCTGGATATAAGGCATATTTTTGTTGAGTAAGAGCATAAAATACGGTCATGACTACAATCTTCAGGAGAACAGTAAAGCCAAGGCAACTTACTGCGAATGCGGCTTTTTTCAAAATGGTTTTGCAATTAAAAAAAAAATTCAAAAACTTAAAAATAATTTAAACCCCAGTTAAGGTATTAAAAATCACCCCAAATTGCCCTCAGGGAAACCGGAAAGAAGCGCAGACACAGAAGATTTCAAGTTATCTCCGGAAAGTTAGTTAGAAAAGGGAATTAATCAAAGCGAAAGAAGATAGATGGACCAATCACATTCAATATGACAAGTAAGTTTCAAAATTAGAAAAAAGAAGAATTTACTGATAGTTATAGTAAGTAGCAATACTGATTTTTGTGTGGTGAAATTTTAAGATATTATATTTTTTGTTTTGCACAGTGCAAATTTTTTGCGGATTTTTGACTGCACTGTGCGGAAGATCGAAAGGTCAAAAATAGGTTATGCGGTAGGGTAAAGGGTGATGTAAAAAATGAAAAATATAAGCAAAACATTGTATTAACTTTGCTGAAAACAGGAATTTTTATTATCTGCCTTAAGGGCATTTTTTCGTTGTTCTAATATCTGCACCACCGTGCAATAATTGTTTTTCAAAAAATCCCATTTTTACCACACAAAAAATCAGCGATACGACCAGAAAATAAAATATAAATTATGATAGCCAAATGCACCGTAATAGTGATCCCAAAACCGGTTAATTTTCCCGACCTATAAAAAAACTTATTGTAATCTATTAAAATAAAGAGGCCATAAATCATGACGTAAAGGTTATAGAACGGATGTAAAAATACTTGAAAAGGGTAAAGTTTTTCATTTTTTAAGTGTTTGTTTCTAATGGCAACTGAAACAATCGATTAGATTTTCATTCAGCAAAAACTTGAAGGGAAATTGCCTCAGGCAAGATGGTAATAATTGATGAAAAATGATGGGAAAAAGGTTAAAAGCTCTTATAAAGATGCAAACCGTAAGGTACGATTCAAAATTCACTGTTATCATCGATTAAAGGTGCTGTAAAGTCATCAAAAATATTGAAATACCATGTTGTCCATGAGGGTCCGTAGTTTTCGTGAAAATCCAATCGCAGCATTGGCAAGTGCTGTGCAATACAGGCAAAAAATCCATTAAAAATCGCCTAGACTACAGTATGATTTGAGGGCAGCCATTCCACCGTCCGAAGTTCCCATTTTTGGCTCTCCGAATAACGACTGCATCGTCTTACGGTAGGGACACGAACCTTGTCGGGATCATCGAACCTCTCCAAAGGCTCATCCAGACAGTAACCCGACTGCCGATGGGTGAAGGATTTCCGCTGAAGAAAAGGAATTTAAACGGAGAAAAGAAGAGGTAAAATACGAGTCGTGAACCCCAGAGGCGAAAATCAGATTTTCTTTAAACTTTGCACACACATCAGAAATAGGCGACATATCGGTTCCTGAAAATTTTAGCTCTTGCTTTCCAGGCGCAGTCGAGATATTCAACGATCTTTGCGGCCGAGGGAGCATGCGAAATGCGGAGAGCGGTCATAGGAGGAACAAGCTTTTTGGCGAGAGCTTGTAGAGCCGCTAGATTTCCGTATAAGGCCTCCAAAAAGTCTTGACATGTCTTCGCCGGAGACATCGCGAAGTTGCTTTGAGCGACAAAAAGCCGGTAAGCTGCAAAGCGAGAGCGCACTGTGCAGTTTCAAAAACAGGGGAAGTGCCCGAAGTGCGATGCTCATATTTTCCTAAAATTTTGCATACACCTCGGGCATGGGCCACATATCGATCCTTGAAAGTTTTAGCTCGCACTTTGCAGGAGCCGCCGAGAAATTGAACGATCTTTGCGGCCGAGAGAGTACGTAAAATGCGGAGAGCAGTCACAGAGAAAAGCGCTTTTTGGCCATATCCCTGCCAATTTTGCGCAAAAATTTTTGATTTTTTGTAAAAATATTGCCTTTTACGGTAGAAACAGCTACAGAATTTTTTATACATCAATTCGTAAAAAAATTTCGCAATTTTTCCAAAAATCTCGGAGGTTTCTGCAAAACGCGAATTAGTTGTCTCGCAAATGTCTTAAAAAAATGATCCTAAATTTGTGCCAAGTTTCAGCAAACTCTGGGCGTCGCATTTGAAGTACTTCCGATATAAGCGCAAAATCCAAAACCAATTTTTCTGAATCTTTATAAAGTGAAAGGGTTACACATCATAACCCGCTCCAAAATGATCCTTTTGAGACCCAGCTTCTCATGTGTTTATTACAATATGGCGGTTATGTATTTAATCGGAAGTTTTTTCAAACTAGAAGGTCAAAGGGACAATTTACGACCGCTCTTTGTTGGTCTTGATCTATGCTCGTCCTCCGTTCAATCAAACCCTACTACAGCATGGTATCTTGAGGTTTGTTGTACGGAGGTTGTACTAGGCGGACCAAAAAGTCTTAACATGTTTTCGCACGGTGCGGTCGGCGTCGCCAAGTGGCTTTGCGCGACAAACAATCGGCGGGGCGCGAGAAACGAACGCACTGTGCTTTGATTGCCCTTTTCGAATTTGTTTTGCACTGTGCGTGGTCGCAGCGCACCGTGAATTTTCTTCGTCGCCGCGCGACAATTTTTTTGCGCGACGGCGGAAGAAGGCGCATTTGCACTGTGCATCCCCAATGTAAAGAAATGGCGAGAACGAAGGGGTTGTCTCAGCGACAAACTTTTGTTTAAAACTTTGTTTGTCGCTGATGAATTTGCGGAAAATGCTTACGTCGCAGCGACTTCACTCCTCTGCGATAAAGATCGTTGGGGACCGTTCGTCGCCCTTGCTCCGTTCGTTGCACCGTGCAAAGCACCAGACGTCGGGAAAAGCGACAAGACTCTGCACTGTGCGGAAAATGTAAAATGCACGGTGCAATCAAAGAACTTGCACAGTGCGAAAGGTCTCACGAGTTATTGGCCCGCCTAGTGCTGCATTCAAATCCACTCTTTGCTCATTTTTCCCACCCAAAACTCACATATTCGTTGTGGTCCCAGGCCTCGTTCTCATGCTCTCCGCACTCCTTCAACTGCACCGTCCACTGATTCGTGTTCACAATCAACGAGGCCGTCAGACACACATGCTCGTCCGACTTGATCTGCCCCGTCCGCCTGTCATATATCCATAACTGAAACACATACAACTTAAAGGCGAGAAGAAGAGAGCTGTGGTGGGGTTATGAAAAGTTTCGATCGGAAAATGGGAGGGTGCGCAGGGGGGAATATAAATAAAAGGTTACCCCCCCCCCCTCGTCTCTGGGTTCCGAAAAAAATTTTTTAAAACGCCGAGTTCATAAAAATAAATACATTCTTTTGCGTCTCTCCCTTGAACTTTATATTATAATTGCTGCGGATAATACCGGTAGATTTGCGGAGGGACGCAAATTTGAAATTTCGAATTGGAGAATTGTAGGCTAAGGAAAAGTACTCAAAAGTGCGACGCGCAAATTTTGAAAAAATTTGGCACAAATTTACAATTATTCTTTTCAACAAAGCTAAATTCTTAACTTGCGCTTTGCAGAAACGACCGAGATTTTTAAGTCAAAAAACGGCAAAAATAAGCATTTTTTGCCATTTTTACGCACTCGGAGCACTTCCCTTGTTAAAGGGCCAGAACAGCTACTTATATGAATTGCGCGTGATACGAAATGTCAAAAAAGTTTTTTTTGTCCTGCAGCGAAATGGCAGCAAAATTGCAAACAGTAAAATAATTATTAGTAAGCATGTAGACTGTCACCATTACTTTTTCCCATTGTTATTGGTACAGTAGACGAAGAAACTTTTTGGACATTTCGTTTCCACGCCGCACGTCAAATTGAGAAGGGAACTCTCTTCAAATTGGTTTTTAAAATTTTTCCCGCTAGGTATTACCGGTCAAAACAAGTCTGAAAAGAGTGCATATAGCTTGAAAATGGTAAACTTTGTCAAAAAAAACCTGGTTTTTACCAAATTCGACAAGAAATCGGTCAAAAAACATTTCTCGGATCCCAAATTTATGACGAAATGCCAACTTGAGCAGTTCCCTCCCTCCTGCTTTTTCGATTTGACGTGCAGTAAAAATCGCGATTCAAAAGTAGTTGTGCTGTTTTCAAAATCGAAAAGCTCCCCAAGATGCCGTCTAAGCCATTGCCCAAAATCAAAACCCCTCAAGAAACCTCTCGTCATCCAATGCGATGACTCGTTAACGATCATCGCTATTTAACTACCTGCCAAACATCAAATCCGAGGGAGCATTGACTCAAACTCAACGTTCTCTTTGCGCCCGCGCCCAGACCCGGCTTATTGTTCAGACACCGCTCTGTTCGGCTGTTTGCGACCTAAAACACGAACGAAATTACTCACCAAAGTACGATCAAAATGATCGTAGCGACAAGGCTGCAACGTCGGTGTTTTGACCGCCGTGTTCTGAGTGTGTCCCCAATGCAAGCAGCTGGGCCAATTTTGGCCGGCGGACTTTGGGTGGAAAAACTGAAAAGAAAAAGTTTTAGCGGATCAAAAAAGGGGACACACTCGATTTTAATTTCAAAAAAAATTTTGAATATGTAATAATTATGCTAAAACAACATTTTCAAATTTAAAAAAAAATGAAAAAAAATTGAGTTTTAATACTAGTCCGTCCGGAAAGTCGCTGCAGTATTTTTTTGTTTGCACTGTGCAAGAAAAGTTAGGGTGCAAGCGACAGCTGAAAAAGCCTATTGCACGGTGCAAAAAGCAAGAAATTGCACAGTGCAAAGTGAAATTTTGTTTTCGCACAGTGCACATCGCAGAAATCACTCCAGCGACTTTACGGACGGATTAGTAAAAGAAACTTTAATTTTTTGTGTTTTTAAAATATTTACTAGTCCATCCGGAAAAGTCGCTGGAGTGATTTTTGACGTTTGCACTGTGCGAAAAACGTCAGGGTGCGAGCGACAGCCCCAAAAAGCCTATTGCACTGTGCAAAAAGGAATAAATTGCACAGTGCGGAGTAAACTTTTGTTTTCGCACAGTGCATGTCGCAGAAACCGCTCCAGCGACTTTACGGACGGATTAGCAAATAAGTTTTTTAAAAGTTTTTTTTAGGAAAAAAATGCAAAACAAAATCAAATTTTTTTAATTAAAAAAAAGTTTGAAAATCGAGTAAATTAAAAAAATTCAAAAAATTCCAAACGAAAAAAAATATTTTTGCAATTTTTCTAATTTTTGAAACAAAAAACGAAGAAAAAACCCACCCTAACCAACGGCTTCTCATGTGGCACCGGCAAAAAATGCTCTGGCCAGACGTTGTCCAAGTACCATTTAAAAGATTTACAGTTTAATCTTTTTCGGAGTTCAATTCGATCACTCGAATCGATCTGATCTCGCATTTTTAGGGCTTCTGAAAAGAATTTTGTCATTTTCTGTGAAGGGGACCGTGAAGTCGTCGTATTTTAGAAGCTAATTTCACAAGGGAACTAAACTCTCGTTCGCAGTTTTTTTCACAGTGCAAACTCCAAAATCTCTCCATTGACTTTGTGAACGGACTAGTATAACAAACGAAACATTGTAGATGTCACAAGAGCTAATTTTAGGCCAAAATTCACCTGCGTGCAGAAAACTCTTCTCGAAAAGGACAGTACAGCTATTCTTGAATTGAGCTTTTTATGGCGTGGAAACGAAATGTCAAAAAAATTTCTTGGTCTAATGTACCAATAACAACGGGAAAAGCCAAATGGTGACATTCTACATGCTTATTAATAATTATTTTACTGTGTGCACTTCTGTCGCTTTTGTTTTCGCTGCAGGACATAAAAAACTTTTTTGACATTTCGTTTCACACGCCGTAAAAAGCGCAATTCAAAAGTAGCAGTTTTGGCCCTTGAATACAAGCATCTCTAATATTAAAATATTCTATTGTTCCGAGTCGGGAGATTTGCAATTTTAAAGCGGAAAATATCGTTAAAATTTTGCTTTCAACTTACGCGGCGAAGTTTTGTAGAATAAGTGTTTCCACTGATCCATCCAAACGTCCGCCACTCGGATCAAGTTTGCATTCAGAACCTTTCCAGAGTTGGAGCCTTTGGGGAAGTCGTGTGGCGACGCCTTGCGGAAGATGTGGCCAACATGAGAGCAAGGTAAAATTTCGACAGCCCCTCCGCATTGCCAGATCTGAAAGTCGCTTGATTACAACGATATCTGCACTGTGAGTCTGTCGGGTTATTATTTTTCCCGACGGACCGATAGAGTATCTTGGATCGCATTGAAATACTAGCGTTTCAATAAAGTGCGTAGATTTTTTTCGCCTGTTATTGCCCGCGCACAGTGCATTTTGCGCCTTTTTCCCCTTGCATTTTGCTGTTTTTCGCACAGTGCAAACTTGAAACAGCGGTTTCAAGCATCTGCACTGTGCAAATTCACGCAGCGGCGCTGTTGAAGAAAATTTACGTCGGCACGCAAATGCACGGTGCGTAAAATTCAAAAAAAAAGATTAAATGCACTGTGCAGGATGCATTTTTTTGCCAAAGTCTAAAGTCTACGAACTTTATAGAAATATTATACTAGTCCGTTTATAAAGTCGCTGGAGTGATTTCCGCGACGTGCACTTTGAGAAAACAAAAGTTCACTATGCACTATGCAATTTCTTGCTTTTTGCACCGTGCAATAGGCTTTCTTCGGCTGTCGCTCGCACCTTGACCTTCATTTGCACAGTGCAGATGCCAAAAATCACTGCAGCGACTTTACGGATGGCCTAGTATTTATTTTTTTGTTTGTCGTTGATTTCAATAGATTGGATACTGGGCAGACCTTGTTTTTCATCTGGGCCGGGCTCCAGACCCAAGGTGCAAAAAACAAGGCTTTTTTGCCTTTATCGCCGGCGCACGGTGCATTTTGCCTTTTGCACGGTGCAATTCGACAAAAGTCCGCACTGCAAAAAAACAATTTTCTGAAAAGGGAAGTCAACGCACGGTGCATTTTTCATTTTCGCACTGTGCTGATTGTTTGCCCCTTCGTGACGCCGACCGCACCGTGCCAAAACATGTCAAGACTTTTTCGCTCGCCTACTACATCATACCGCCATACAACAAAACCCTTCTATAACAAACAATTTTTTAGCCCAATGTGATTCATTATCGTATTTTAAAATCAGAGAGAATGAATGAAACCACAACACATTTTCAATCTAAACTCACTCTAAACGACATTTCGATATTCTCTCCTCCCCAGATGTCCATGCCGCCATCGTACGTTCCGAGCTCTTCGAAGTAATTCTTGTCGATGCTAAAAAGCCCTCCGGCCATTGTGGGACTCCTGAAATATTGGATGTACTAGGTTGACTCTTCACAATTTTCAGGGCGTTTAAATTCTTAACAAAACCTCCAAACTACAGAGGCAAATGAGTTGTTTAAATCGCGTTTTTGCCTAAAAAAGGAAGCACCCCATGTGCGACCCTCACATTTTCTTTAAACTTTGCACAAACTTTGTGCGTAGGCCACATACCAATCGCTCAAAATTCTAGGCCGCGCGTTGCGGGAGCAGCCGAGATATTAAACCATATTTGCGACGGAGAGAGTACGCAAACTGTGGAGAGCGGTCAAAGAGAAAAACACACATTTTTTGGCTGAACCTTTGATAAACTTAAAAAAATTATTTTTTGTCGAAAGATTTTACTCTACGGTCGAAACATAACTTTTCATGTAAAAAAAAAGTGTCGCATTTTTGCCATCTTTCGATAAAAAAATCTTGTTCGTTTCTGCAAAGAGCTGTAGAAAGAAGTTAGAAAAAATTGATTTTTTGCCTTTGTGGTCTGCCACAAGTCGACATGGCCTTTCCCAACAAACTGATAAATTGTTTTGCGAGCTCATCGCGTAAACTCACAATATCGGAGCCGTGGGATCTTTGATTCTCTTCCTAGCCACCTTTGGTGGAACTGTGTACCATCGAAACTGCAGATTCCAATTGAATCCCCCACGAAACAGCTCAATTCCCTTTTGATATTGGAAGGTTCGGTCGTTGATGACATCGATCACAGGGCAGACCACCGCTTTTCTAAAGCCGAGTAATTACTACATGTTTTAAAAACTTAATTCAATGTTTTCTGTAATAAAAACGAAAGGTCTTACTTGTTCTCCTTGATCCGGCTGAGTAGCGGCTCCAGCCATCCCTTGGTGCATTCGCAATGGGAATCCAAGAATGTCAGCACTGCCCTTCGGCCTCAGCAGCACCCATGAGGCGGGCTCGAATCAACCCAACCCGTTCTTGCGCTCGAATCAGTTTGACTCTTACTCCAGTGGAGCGCAACGCGTCTTGTAGGTCCTTGTTTAGGAATTCTGCAAAAACGACGACAAAAGTTGTGCATTTTCATAGTTTGGCAAAAGGCACACATCAGCTAACACACGGAAAAAATGTCAGAAAAGCCATAACACAATTTCGATCACAGTATAAATTGAATCTTACAAGACTAGACATGGTTTCGGCCGTTCCAAATTTGCTTTGGCCCGGCCAGTGCAAAGGGAACTTTTGTTTTCGCACAGTGCATATCGCCAAAATCACTCCAGCGACTTTACGACTTTACAGACGATATAGAGTTAGAAGGATAGTGCAGACAATGTTAATGATCAATTTGACAGATCACTTGTTAATAGACATGACTCCCGGGCCGGCCCGTTTCAAATTTGCTTTGGCCCAGATATCAATTCACCCGGCAAATACAACACTACTAAGATAAGATGAAAAAATAGTTAGAAAAGGGCTGTGAACGTTTTGAAAATGATCGTATATATATAGTTGTGTATAATTTTCCTGCCTGTATGATCTGGTTTCGACAATCTATTTCTTTTGCTACCTCAATTTTTTTGCTTTCAGACTCTGAATTTTACTTATTACGGGGCGTTTCAAATTTGCTTAGGGCCTGGGAGCCATTTTTTTGGTCCTTTAGCTTACTTCGACTAGAAAAGTCGTCCACCAAAATGATCTCTTCCAAAACTTCCTTTGGCGATCTTGTTATGACCGAAGTTACGGTCCTCAACAACGTTGAGAAAGCTTCATTATGGAAGACAATGATGACTGAGGTTGTTGGCAAATCGGTGGGATTTGGGTAGATCTTTTTTCGACATTCCGATTTTCTGACGTCAGGCAATGTTCGATTCACCGAAATGCGGTCACTGATATACAGATTGAACTGAAATTTTAGTTTTGAAAAACCCAATATACACGACGTATTTTACAAAAAAATGCTGATTTTGAAAGTGAAAGCAAAATTGCCAATTTAGAGAATGAAAGCAAAATTGCCAATTTAGAGAATTAAAGCAAAATTGCCAATTTAGAAAATGAAAGCAAAATTGCTGATTTCGAAAATGAAAACAAAACTGCGGATTTTGAATGTGAAAGCAAAATTGCTGATTTTGAAAGTGAAAGCAAAATTGCCAATTTTAAAATTATAGAAAAAATGCTAATTTTAAAAATAAAAGCAAAATTGCAAATTTTTAAATAGGAAATGAATCCAAAATTGTCAATTAATAAAATGAAAGCGAAAATGCCAACTTCGAAAATAAACGCAAAATTGCCAACTTTTGCCCAATTTAATCTTCGTTTACCTGATTAATCCCAAACGTTTTCTCGGATTCCAAATCTTCTTTTATGGGCAATTGAACCGCTCTTCCGTTCTCACCATAACCCTCAATTGGATGGTAATTGTTGGCATTTAACTCGGCTGAAATTCGAAAATTTGAAAGTCGGAGAGACAGGTGAGAAGAAAAAAGAAATTTGGAGCTCAAAATAGACGTAGTAAAATAATTAATTAGACGTGAAACTCTGTTCGGAATAGACATGGCTCCCGTGCCGACCTTTCGGCCCGGCCTGGCCCAGAATCGGCCCGTAATAACTAAAAATCTGAGTTTGGACGCGAAAATTGAGGTAGCAAGCAAAAATAAAGTGTCAACTATCCGTCATGCAGGCAGAGAAATCATACACAACTATGTACAATTACTTTTAAAGGGCTTACAATACTTTTTAAACTATTTTTCATCCTTTCTTGGTAATGTTATACTATTTGCCGGGCGACTTGATGTCGACGGGCCGCAGCAAACAATTTGAAACGGAGCCATCTCTAGTCCGAAGAGTCGCTAGAGTAATTTTTGGCGTTTGCACTGTGCGAAAAACGTCAGAGTGCAAGCGACAGCCGAAGAAAATCCTATTGCCCGGTGCAAAAAGCAGGAAATTGCACAGTGCAATGTGAACTTTTGTTTTCGCACAGTGCATGACGTGGAAATCACTCCAGCAACTCCACGAACGGATTATTAGTATTTTCACAAAGTGCATGGACATTTTGTTGCTTTCTGCACCGTGCACAAAAAAACTCCATTTTGCACCGTACATTTCACCTTTTTTTGGTTTTTGCACCGTGCACCGGAAATCGTTGCGACGCAAGCAAGTTCCAACTACGTCGCAGCGTCGGCCCGTAGAATTTTGCACAGTGCACACGGATTTTTGACTTTTGCACAGTGCAAAAAAGAGGAAAATTCACTGTGCGGTGGCGACAAGCGTGGAAAAGTGCAAATGCACTGTGCAATCAATGCGACAAATGTCAATGAGCTACTTTATGAAATTACTATTAATTTGTCGGGAAAATAATGAGCACAAAGTCGCTGCGCCGATCACATCGCCAAAGTGACAAAGAATTTGATTTTGCCGCGATACAGTTCCTTTTCTCGGCGGCGACGCGATTGCCTATACGACAAAGTGCTCATTATTTTCCCGAGGGACTGATAATAGCAAAGCCCGTCCAAGCACCGATTTCCACAACGCCTTACCTTGCGTCAGATTGGCCAGCCTCTCCTTTGGCAGGTTCCCATTGTAATGCCCGACCACCAGCTTGACCCCGCCGTTGTTTTCCTTCGTCTTCTGTCGGACCACATTCTCCGCCGGGCCCAATAACCAGTCCTCGGCGTAGATGATCAGCACCGTCAGCAGGAACCAAAGCAGAAAGAAGGCGAACGCGAGGGCCGAAAAGAGGGCCACGTTCCTCGGGCCCAACCGTCGCCGCTTCGAGAAGCGAAACGCCGACATTTTTGGGAGACAGCAAACGGGAATGGCGACGGTGACACGGATTCATCCCCGCATTTTTCCGGATCACTTTCACTCCTTTTTCTGGCGGATTGATAAAAAAAAAGGGAGATCTGAAAAAATTGGTTTGGGAATTTATTAATTATCCGAAAAGGGAAGGCACGTCAATTCGAAAAGGAAAGACTTCAAATTGGCGATTCGTCTTTGACACTTCGCAACATCGAAGAAAATGAATTTTTTTGGTTATCTAAATTTGCCATTTCTTGTTGGAATTTGTTGAAAAGTATCGCAAATTGTTGGAAAAAATTATTTTATTGTGATTTGGCAGCTATTTTGTCGTTTTCCATCAAATACTGGCTATAAAAGTAAATCAAGTAAAAAAGCGGTTGTTGCAGTTTATCAAGTTCTAACACATTTATAAGCTTTTTTTCACGGTAACTATCAAAAGTAAGGCATATATATTATAGTAATGTAAAAAAATAGTTTTTCGCTTATGTTGCGAAGTGTCAAAGACGAATCGCCAACTTGAAGACTTTCCTCTGTCTTGCTTTTTCGATTTGACGTGAAATGTAATTATGATGAAGGAGAGTGTTCAGGGAAGTGCTCAACGTGCGACGCTCAGCTTTTGCCGAGGCTTTCAGCTCGCGATTTGCAAAAACGACCGAGATATATAGATCGACAGTTGAATTTGATACTTTTTCGAATTTTGGCATGCCTTATGCCTGTTTCTACCGCAGAAGGTAATATTTCGACAAAAACTCAATTTTTCCGCACGAAATTGGTAAAGTGCAGAAAAGGACGACGGAGAGTTATCGGCGGGAGAGAGAACGCAAAATGCGGAGTGCGGTCAGAGATAAAAACACTTTTTGGCCATATCTTTGCCAATTTCGCGCGCAAAAAATTTGTTTTTGGTGGAGACATTATACTCTGCGATAAAAATAAGTACAAAACTTTTCATACGAAAATTTACAAAAAAAGTTTGCATTTTTGTTAATTTTCGATTTAAAAGTCTTTGTCGTTTCTTTCACATGACTTGGCCAATTTTTCTAGGACTTTTATGTGTAGAAGCACTGCCTTCTTTTTTAGCATTAGGTCTTAATTTTTTTTAAACTCGCAAAAAAATTAATTTTTTTTATTTTGTTACCTAAAAATATCGGTAATTTCTGCAAACCGCTGTCAAGAGCTTAGCATAGCACTCTTAGCACTTTTCAATTAAAAATCAACTCCTTACAACGGATTTACAGCCTCAAAAAAACCATATTATGACAAGTTCAAGGGTTCAGTTGCCATTAGCCAAACTCAATAGAAAAAATGTTAAAAATAGATAAAATTAGTTGAAATATTCCAAAATATTTACAATTCCTCCAACTTTTTCACATTTTTCGAATCACACGATTGATAAATATGACAATGCAGAGTTGATAAGACAGTTCTCCCGTTATTTTTCGATCAAAACAACCGCTTTTTATGGGAATCTAGAGAACACGCAGAGTGAAGAGAGCGCAGAGAACGGGAAAAAGTAGATAAACTGATAAAAAGTAATGATTCTACTCTCGGAAGCTGCGGGGTAAACAAGAAAAAACTGCTTCTGACGGTTATGGAGGTGGTTTTAAAGAAAATAAGCATTTTTAAAAATATTTATTTAAATTGAATGAATTTTGAAAATAAAAAAAAGTAATTTACGATGGAAGTACTCCAAGTGCGACGCTCAGATTTTGATGAAACCTGGCACAAATTTAGTAAAATTTTTTCTAAGACATATACGCGACCTCTAGCTCGCGCTTTGCAGAAACGGTCGCAATTTTTAGATCAAAAGTTGGTGAAAATGTGACATTTTTTGCGAATTTTGGCATGAAAAGTGTCATGTCTATTTCTACCATAGAGGCTATGTTTCCACAAAAAAATTAATTTTTTTCGAGCGAAATTGGCAAAGATATCGCCAAAAAGTGTTTTCCTCTCTGACCGCTCACCGTGTTTCCCATAATATCTCGGCCGCAAAGATCGTTGAATATCTCGGCTCTCCCTGCAAAGCGTGAGCTAAAACTTTCAGACATTGATATGTGGCCTATGTCTGATGTGCGTGAGAATTTTAAAGAAAATCTGAGCACTTGGGATACTTCCCTTGTTAAATCAACAAAAAATAATTAATTTTACATTTTTTAGGCGTAAAAGTATTCAAAAAATTTTCAAAAATAAAAAATTGGTATTTTTTTTTGATTTTTTTCCAAAATAACAACAAAAAAATCAATTTTTCTCCCAAAAAATACTAAAAATCCATGTCAAAGCGCTCTTTTCACCTTCCACTTGCCGTAGAACACCTAAACCCCCCAACAACCCCCTCGACGATTCAAAATTGGAAGGTATTATTAACTACAGAAAAAAAACTTTTTTTTTCTTTCGAATAAAATTAATTTTTGTTCACTCGGCGATCCGAAATCGAGGGCATCGCAAAAGGTCGGTGGCTCTTCATATTCCGCCGCTCTGCGTGTCCGTCTGAAGGTCAACTCCAAGGGTATCCCCACCGTCCCAAAACAAAAAAGACCTGAGAAAAGTGTTTGTTTTTGGAGGTTGCGGAGGAACCAAATTTTAAGTGACGATTATGACAGATTTGCAGTCGATTTTTTTGGTGAAAAAAAGTTGTTTTTTTTTACTGAAATTGAATATTTAGCACTATCAGTCTGTCGGGAAAATCATGAGCACTTTGTCGCATCAACAACCGCATCGTCGCCGAGAGAATGAATTGTGTCGCGTCAAAATCAAATTGTTTTTCACTTCAGCGACGCGATCGGCGCAGCGACAGAGTGCTCATTATTTTTCGACAGACTGATATTACACGACCAAGATGGACACGAACTCTAGCAATTCTTTTTTAAATTTTGCAAAATTTGAGTGGTCAAACGGTCGAGAAAATTTTAGCCTTTTCTCAGAGCTCTCAATCATAACTCTGTTGACCAAACAAATTCAAAACAAACATTTTTCAAAGTTTTATTCAAATTCAAAGAGATCATTTACGCATATATATTTACAATGAGATGAACACAGTTAAAAGCAGTGTGAGAATGAGACGCTGATGAAGAAAGGGATATGTAACAAAGTTTTCGCTGTTGACCACATAACATTGCAATTGGACCCTGGTTTGGACAGTGGAGATTATAATTCGAAAAGACCTCAATCTAACAGGGAAACGCTCAAAGCGCGACGCTCAGATTTGAATGAAACTCGGCACAAATTTAGAATCATTTTTTCCAAGACATATGCGAGACTTCTAGCTCGCGCTTTGCAGGAACGACCGAGATTTTTAGACCGAAAATGGGCAAAATGAGATTTTTTTTTGCGAATTTTGTCATAAAAAGTTTTGTAGCTATTTCTACCGTAGAGAGTAATATTTCCACAAAAAATCGTTTTTTTTTTCCGTCTGAATCTGGCAAAGATATTGTCAAAAACTGTTTTTCTCTCTGACCGCTCTCCGCGTTTTGCGTACTCTCTCGTAAGATCGTTGAATATCTCAGCGGCGGCTGTAAAACGCAAACTCAAATTTTTAGGAGTTGATCTGTACCCTGTATATGACATGTATCCAAAATCTATGGCAAATCTGAGCGTCGCACTTGACAATGAGACCATTTCTTCGTCAATAACGACGATTTAAGACCTTACGGACCTTATAAGAGCGTTATAGACAGGTTTCGCTCCTCTCATCGCCTTCATCCACCGGAATCCGCACGATTGGCGAAGTTGGCGGACTCGGATTCAGAGGGCTGGTCTCGGAGGCCGTGTGCAGATTCGAGAATGAGACCGAGTGCGCCGAAGCCAACAGATTCAACGAGCTCCCCTGAGGCCGTAGATTGGATCGCGCCGAAATGGTGGGCGACACAAGCCCGATTCGCTGCGCCGTGGTGCAGGTCGCCACACTGATCGAACTGCGCGGAAACAAATGATTGTCGCGGTTCCAGATCCTGAAACTGAATCTGAATTAGTTCCCCAACGACGCAACCGCAATCCCACCTCAGGGCGTCGCGAATGTGACGAGTCACGTCTTCGGTGATGGACTTGAATCGACGACGTTGCGAGTTCATGACTTCTGCGTGCGCCTTCTGAATGGCGCGATTCATAACGGTGAAGATTAGCGGATAGGCGCAGCAGGAAATGTAGGGGAGCATGTGCACCATGTAGAAGACGAAAACAACTGAAAATGAGATTTTTTGAGGGGAAAAACTTGGTTAATAAGAATTAAACGCTAGACTAGGTAGAGTAATGTATCTAGATGCTAAGAAATTTGCATATTTCACTGTGAGAAGTTAAAAAAATAAAATTTTTATGACCACTTCCGAATTTTGTGTTCTCTGCAAAAATCGTTAAATATCTCAGCGGCACTTGCATAGCATGAGCTAAAATTCTCGGATATAGTAAAGTAGACTTGATAAAGCATACATCGCAAATTTCAGCAAAATTGAGCCTTTTCCCCTCGAGCAATGAACAAAATAAAAAATTTCCTAGCCGCAAAATTGCATAATATGGAAAAATCGTTGAAAATTTCAGGATCTGCTGCAAAGCGCGAGCTAAAATTTTCAGTGATTGTTTTTTGGCCTATTTGAAAAAGGTGTGCAAAACTTTGGGGAAATATGTAACCTAACACATTCTATTTGTACTAGTCGAAAAATCTTGTCTGCACAGTGCAAAGCGTTTTTACCAAACTGCGACAGAAGAAAATGCACAGTGCGGTGCTACCACGCACAGTGCAAAACGAACTGTCTAAAAAATGCAATCGCCACCATGTTGCGCCATAAAACTGCGTAGTGCACGTCAAATCGAGAAGGGAACTCTTCAAATTGGCTTTTTGTCCAAAGATTTGTCCGAAAAATTTTTTTTTAATTTTCCCGCTAGGCATTACCGGTCAAAACAAGTCTGAAAGGAACCAATATAGCTTGAAAATAGTAAACTTTGTCAAAAAAGACCTGGTTATACCAAATTAGACAAGAAATCAGTCAAAAAACATTTCTCGGATCCAATATTTGTGATAAAATGCCAACTTGAACAGTTCCCTCCCTCTGGCTTTTTCGATTTGACGTGCAGTGCACTTTTGTTTCGCACCGTGCAGATTATTTGTCGCGGAAACCACTTTGTGATGCCTGTCGCACGGTGCAAAGACATGCCAGACCCTTTTGAAAGCACGATACACCCATTCCACTCACCATTCTTATTGCTGAACGCCAGCAAGTCCGGGAAGATCCGATGCAAGAACAGACTGATCCAATACGGTGTCCAGCACACGACGTACACAATGGTTAGGACCAAAACGGTGGTAATCACTTTGCGCACCGCCACATCGGCCGTCCCATTCGCTCCGCCCTTGGCCATTGTGTTTTCGGCGCGCTTGCGGAGGAACAACGGCACCGACATGTACCAAAAGATGATCCCGAACAACGGAATCGCATACGACAGCATGCACGCCACCACGGAGAAGCCGATCTCAATCTCCGGCGGAGGCAGGAACCCGCATTTCTTGAGATATGTCAACTCTTTGGAGGAGTGATTCACTGTCGCCGGCACGATGGACACCTTGCTGTAGGCGAACACCGGCCAAAGAAGCATCAGAATCACCGAGATTGAGGCAATGATTTGGGGAATTGCGCACTGAAAATGGAGAGGATTACATGGAGGTAAAGTATCAGCCTGTCTATCGCCATTTAAATACAAAAAAAATGTCGAAAATTGGTTTCAGGTCTTGACAATGTCTAAAATTTCGCAGCAAACGTCGAAATAGCTGCAATCGTCGAACTATGTCTGTAGAATACTACTCGCGCCATAAAGTCCGTAGAATTTTATCGCTGATGTCGCGTGGATGCGATCGCCGAAAAGTTCATGTCGCTTGGGTAAAAACGGGAAATCGCCGCGACGGCCGCGAAAAGTAAATAAAAATGCACCGTGC
This sequence comes from Bursaphelenchus mucronatus, assembly GCA_025436335.1. Lineage (NCBI taxonomy): Eukaryota > Metazoa > Nematoda > Chromadorea > Rhabditida > Aphelenchoididae > Bursaphelenchus > Bursaphelenchus mucronatus. Next base: position 10,771,226 of record CM046355.1, read on the forward strand.
AAAATTCTACGAACTTTTTGTTGCGAGTAGTAGATAGCTCATGCTTTGCAAGCGAGAAATTGTGGGAAAAGAAGAGAGATGGTCAGAGAAAACAGGTTTTTGGTCATGTGGGGCATGTGCCTTATAATACTTGCAACATAAGGTCCGTAGTGTTTTGCACGGTGCATTTATTGCTTATTTTTCGCGACCGCCGTGGCGAATTTCCGTTTCTACCTGAGCGACATGCACTTTTGGGCAACCGCAACCGCGCGACATCAGCGATAAAATTCTACGGACTTCATGGCGCCAGTAGTACTACTCGGGCCATAAAGTCCCGAAAATTTTGCACGGTGCATTTTTCTCAAATTTTTGCGGCCGTCGCGGCGATTTCCCGTTTTTACCCAAGCGACATGCACCTTTCCGCGACCGCACTCCAATTTTCGTGCGCGACATTAGCGATAAAATTCTCAGGACTTTATGGCCCGAGTAGTATTAGTATTTCCATAAAGTGCATGGACATTTGTCGGCTACAATGGCTACAAAGTGTTTTTCTCTTTGACCGCTCTCCGCATTTTGCGTACTCTCTCGGCCGCAAAGATCGTTGAATATCTCGACTCTTTTCGCAAAGCGCGAGCTAAGATTTTCAAAAATTGACATATGCCCGACGTGCATGCAAGTTTTAGAGAAAATCTGAGCATTGCAATTGTGGTATTTCCCTTTTACCCTAAAATAAACCCTCGTACAACGAAACCCGTCGATTGTAAACAATTATTTGTCCAAAATCAGAGCTCCGCTTTTTGCATTATAGCAGTATAGCGTTAACTCACCCTCAAACTTGCAGCACGCTCTTGTTTCCTCTTGTCCAAGCATATCGTCGCATAACACGTCCGACTGATCAAAACAACGATGATTGGCGCCATGAATTTGTTCATACTGTCGAATAGTAAGTAAGTTGTGCAAGCAAATGCACTGAACTTCCATGTGTTTAGAACTATCTCCGTGACCAGCAACAGCATACCTGTAAAATACGACGTCATTTTGAAAAATGAAAAAAAAAATTTTAATAATTTTTTTTTTTTTTATTAAACATACCAATCATAGTCATCAAATCGGACACACATAGCGTTAGGATGTAAAACAAAATGGATTTTGGCACTTTGACGGTCTGAACAAATAACAACGGGCCAACAACATATAATACATAACCATTAACAAGAAACCCGATGGAATTGCAGAGAATGTAAATGTAGGCAATGTATTGGCGGTGACCCTGAAAGAAATTATCTTTAATTTAATTTTTTGGATATTGCTTAGAAATGATTTTTTTAATATTTTTTTAATCAGAAATTTTTTTTGGGTTTTTCGGGAGAGGAAATTAAAGATTTTTTGAAAATGTTATACTAGCCCGTCCGGAAAAGCGCTGTTGTGATTTTTGGTATTTACACTGTACAAAAAAAGTGAGGGTGCGAGCGACAGCCGAAAAAAGCCTATTGCACGGTGCAAAAAAAAGGAAATTGCACAGTGCAAAGTGAACTTTTGTTTTTGCACAGTGCATGTTGCCGAAATCACTCAAGCAACTTTACGAACGGACTATTAGTATTTTCACATGGTGCATGGAGATTTTCTCGCTAACGGACGGTGCATTTTGCAATTTTCGCACGCTTGTCGCAGCCGCACAGTGAATTTTCCCTTTTTTGCACAGTGAAAACCTCCAAAAAAACCTTTTGCACTTATAGCCGCCGACGCAGTGACGTAGTTGAAACTTGCTTATGTTGTAGCGATACGTCGGCGCACAGAAGTCGCTGGAGTGATTTCCGCGACATGCACTGTGCGAAAACAAAAGTTCCCCTTGCACTGTGCGATTTCTTGCTTCTTGCACCGTACAATAGGCTTTTTTCTGCTGTCGCTCGCACCCTCACCTTTCTTGCACGATGCGAGAGCCAAAAATTACTCCAGCGACTTTGCGGATGAACTAGCAATGATAACTTTTACACCAAAAATTCGTAAAACCCCACTTAAACATTTTTGTTCCAAAGACTACTAAAAGTTCCCCTCTTATACACTCCCTACTTACCCTGAGTGGCACACTGTATTCGTTTTGCACGTAGTCCTTGTACAACGAATCCTCCATCCCACACACTGAAACAAACAAGAAATGAGTTAATCCGCAGGAAAACGAATTAATTACCGGGTTAATGCAATTAATCGAATTGGCAAAAATATTTACGAAAAATCATAAATATAAATTAAAAATTATTGTGACTGCGTCAGGGATTAGAGAAAATTTAAATGTCATCTAAACCGTTTATCTTGGAAAATGAATATAATACGGTCAAATTTTAAGAAAGGAAAAAAGCTTGGGACAAAAAAATTTTTTTTAGAGCGTGAAAATATGGGAACATATATATTTACATATCAGTCTGTAGCAAAAATACCATGGTGCAATAGTCTTTTTTGAGCTGTCGCTCGCACTCTGCTTTTCGTACAGTGCATGTCGCCGGAATCACTCCATCGACCTCCCGGATGGACTAGTACTACTCGCGCCGTAAATTCCCGACAATTTTGTCGCTGAAGTCGCGAACGAAAATTGCAGCGAGGTCGCGTTAAAGTGCATGTCGCTTGGGTAAAAACGGGAAATCCGCGACGGCAGCGAAAATTTGAGAAAAATGCACGGTGCAAAATTGTCGGGACTTTATCGCCCGAGTAGTACTACTCGGGACAGAAACTCCTGATAAGGTCCGTGGAATTTGCACTGTTAATTTCACTGATGAAAGCATAGGGTATAAAGAGCTTCCTAGTCCGTCCGTAAAGTCGCTGGAGTGATTTTTGCAACATGCACTGTGCGGAAACAAAAGTCCGCTTTGCACTGTGCAATTCTTGCTTCTTGCACCGTGCAATAAGCTTTTTTTCGGCTGTCGCTCGAATCTTTTTTTTATTGCACAGTGCAAACACCAAAATCACATCAGCAACTTCCGGATGGACAAATAAATTTTCCGAAAATTTCAAAAAGCAAAAAAAATCCCGGTCCTACCACGAAAACAACGCAAATTTCGCACTTTCAACTTTACATACAATATGTTCACATACAAAGGAACCACTGTTTTGAGGGCTTTTCATACAATTTACTTATAAACATGTTGCCTCACACCTTTGAGGGCACTCCCCTCAAAGACAGGGTTTATGAACATGCACTACCGGGAAAAGGCAGCTGACATTGTAATTAATGGCAAATTATACGCTTCAATTTCTATTTTCGGGGAACCGCCGGATCAGCGTAATTATACACAGAAACAAAGCGGGGCGATCTTTGCGCCGGTTACGTGCTTGCACTCTTGCGATAATGGGATGTGCCAGGACAGGTTTATCAAGTCTTAAGATTTTTGGATTGAAAAGAGCAAAAAAATCAATGGTTTGGAAAAATACGACAGTAAAACCCCAAAAACACATTCCCGACGCACTTAGCTCACGCTTTTGCAAGCAGAGGTATTCAACGATCTTTGCGGCCGAGGCGTACGCGAGATGCGGAGAGCGGTCAAGAGAGAAAACACTTTTGGCTATAACTTTGCCAATTTCATGCAGAAAAAATTGATTTTTTTGTAAAAACATTACTATCTATTGTAGAAATAGGCATGACAAATGTCATACCAAAATGTGACACTTTGGCAAAAAAGTGTCACATTTTTGCCAAATTTCGATCTAAAAATCTCGGTCGTTTCTGCAAAGCGCGAGCTAGGAGGCTCGCATATGTTTTAGAAACATTAGTCTAGATTTGTGCCAAGTTTGATCAAAATCTGAGCGTCGCACTTGTGTACTTGCATTGATA